>JAPMOR010012291.1:236631-250454 GCA_026543865.1 Argiope aurantia | reverse complement strand
CTAGAGGGCGTTACAAGTGAGAGGCGGGGAAACATGCTTACGTAACAGTCGTGAGAAATCATATGAAATAAAAATTGACAATAATCGGTACAATAGTTTGGGTTGAAGGACTGCACCTTGGTTTCTCTAATTATTTTAAATATATTGGAAACGATTTTATTTGTATCCAAATTGTATTGTTTCAATTTCTATCAACTATCATATTATTAAACGATTACGATAATACTTCTGTGTTTAGAAAAAAATTAGCAGTTTTCTAGAAGAAGCTATTCGTTCATCATAATATTAATTTAGTCTATACTCCATCTTTAAAGAGCTGCATCTTATTATAAAAACAGAAGAAAATATATTAAATGACACTTGCACCATAAATACAGAGCATCCTAATGGGTTAATCATGCTTGCAAAGTTACACAATCATTTGGCAGAATCAGTTCAGTTTTCGAGGGTAGGATCATTCAAATTTCATTTTACGATCTCTTGGTAATGGAAGGTAGTGGTCGGCAGGCGTCCTAACTTTAAAAGGGAATAAAAATTGGCGAAATCCGACCAATGATTATAACTGGAATCCAATTTTTACCGATCATTTTAAATATATAAATGCTTCGCAGAAAGAATCATTCATCCAGGATTAAGTGTCAAACAAAAGCATGATGCGATTTAAATACTTTTCCGAGCAAATCTTGGCAGGAAAACAATTTTTCGTTGGCATTTCGATACAACGAACTGCTGTAGAGTTTTTCGGTTTCTACGACAAAAACCACAACCTTGACCGTTAAACCGAATTTTAACCTTTCATTCCGGCGGTTAAGAGCCAGTTGAAAAAAAGTGCCAATGAATTGGAAGCTAAAAAGTTAGTTGTAACCCACGACATTTCTGAACACCTACTTTGTTGTTGTTTATTTAGGATACAGCGACAGTGTTCCTCCTTTTTCCATTACTATTTCCTTTCGTTCATATATGTATACGCATGAATCTTTCCACTGTAATCCAGAAGAGTAAAGCATTATACTTTCATCATCCACATATCTTCCCATATTTTTACTTTCAAAACCAGTGAAATGCATATTGTGATAAATCCCATTTATATACTTGCGTTACACCGTAAACTAGTTGTTAAGCATGTTTTAAAAAAATGCCTTAGCTTAAGATAACAAATATTTAACAAAAATGACTTAATCTTATTTAGGATATTTTTAAATGAGTTATTAAGGCACTGACTTGTTTCAGAAAACAATAAAAAAATTTAAATTCAATTCCTACTTAGGTCAATAAAGAAAAATTTTATTTTAGCTGCTTTTTATTAAATAATTATAAAAATTATTAAGTATCAAGAAATAAGTATAAAAAAATGAAGAATTGAACTCGCATTCTTCACCTTCACGTGAAAAATATTGAAATCCTTGCATTTTACCGACTGAGATACTGCCTGTTGATTTCATTACAAACTGTTAAAACTCTATTTAAAGTATTAAAATTCAATTTAATTAATGAATTAATATTTGAAAAAAAAACTGTATTAACATCAAGCATCATCCACTGCAAGTTTTAAAAAATGTATTTGAACTTGAGTGGATGAATAAAAAGCATTTTATTAACGATTGAAAATTTGAACAAGATATAAATAGGGAGAGTGTGAGTTAATAGTAATAATTGAATAAAACCTCTCTCACAATTCTTCATTTTATTATATCACAAAAATTTAATTTTACGATTTAAAAACACTTTTAGGTTTCCCATATTTCATTATACTCTTATAGTAGAATTTCTTTTTTTAACTCTTCCTTAATTTAACATTTGACAACTAAAACGTCGAATCATTATTAAAAGTATTAGCAAGATAACTTTATTTACTATAAAACTCCCATGAAGAATGACAGTAACAAAAGATTTAAAAATCGCTAGTCTGTAGATTTCGGATAACAACAAAATAAATAAATAAAACGGTTATTCACCCCTTATTAGTCAATTTTTAAAATAAACAGCCGACAATGTTCTAATAATAAAGGCGAATGTGTGTTTTGATGCCTTATATCTGCATAAAACTAAACCATTTAACCAAGAACTATCAATATCTGACAATTTCATGACATATCTAATCAATGAATTTCATTGCGTAGATATGACATAGATATAGGAAGGATTCATAAAAAAATAAACAGTGCAAAAAAAAAAAAAAAAACACTGAGAAATAAAATAAATATGATTAATTGAAAAATAAAATTAATACATTTATACAAAAAGTGCTTTAGATATTAAAAATATTGTAGAATTAGAACACAACCAGCGGGAGCTGTCTACCCAAGACTTTCTCGCATACTCTAATAAACTTGTCATGCCAGAGAGCGCCTTGCATGGCATTGGCGTACAATAACTACGAAATATTAACTTTTGGGATGAATTTAACCTTTTTACTGAATCTATCGTGTCATTCTTGGAGAGTTATGTGACAATTAATCCCTAGCATGCGTTACTAGTATCCAAAATTCGAATTTGTGTTTTATACACGTTTTTCCCAACCGATTGAAACAAAAATTTGATGCAAAACTGCGCTTATAATCACAAAACCCGTATCAAATTTTATATATATTAGTCATTTCGTTTTCGAATTATGGCGTTTACTTATTTCTAAATGTACAGAGCGATAGACAGTCATCCAGTAGTTGGATTGGGCTCAAAATTTGACAGGTGTGTACACTGCAGATTTTAATTCTATGTACCGAATTTTATCTATCTAGCTCTCTTCGTTTTGTAATTATCGTGTTACATTTAAACAATCGGACTTTCCCTGGACAAATTTTACTTAAAATTTTAAAGAAAGCTGCAAGTTTAGTATAAAGACCGTATATCAAATCGCTTTTGAGTTATCTTTGTCATAGACATACAGCTATTTTCCAAAATTGTGTTTTCTGAACTCAGGAAGGTCTAAAACGTGGAGTTTCATCAAAATCTCGATATCGAATTTTTTTTATGATTACTTTAATTTCTCTATACTACGTATATGAGAAAGTAAAAAGAAAATTATCGATCTCAGGAATGATAAAATTCGATTCCGAACACCCTGAAATCCTTGAAAATATGTCAATTCTAACTACTGAAATGAAATTGAATTGAATTAATTTTTATCATTTCATAAAATATTTAATCATGCGACTATCCCCCATTATTGAAAACTAAAGGAAAAAAAAAAAGATTTTACTTATCATCTTTGCAATTTACGTGAAGAAAAAGAAACTGGCATTGCAACACAGGGGAAAAAAAGTGGCATTTTAAATAGATTACCCAGACACTTAAATCTTTAATGGCACTATGAAGGTATGGAGGTCGATTCTATGAGAAATATACATATAGTAAACAAAACGAGTGTAAGATCAGTACGGTTTTAAAAGTCTCTCACAATTTAATTTTTAAAAAACAGACAGAACTTTTGACAGAATCGCAAAAAAGTCCAGTAACGTATTTAAAAAAATGAAAATAAACAGAACAAATATTTCTGGCGAATCAGACGATCACCAAAGGTGGCTAGCTATTAATAATGTAAAATATATTCAATTAAAGGCAAGTTAATTGTGGCTAGAGTTAAATTAAAAAAAAATGGAAAAACTGGATTTAAAATAAAAAGGCATCAAATTGGTATCATTGGAAAGTTAATCATTTTTTTAAAAAAAAATTAATATGACGTGAAAATAATTTCATTGGACTATTGTTATCGCTGAAAAACGTTTCTTCAGTACAGTTATATTCCAAACCGCAGATCTAATAAAAGAAAAGGGTCAAAGAACTCGGCAATATTTTTTTAATGAAATTGTTGAGACAAATAAGTAGTATAATCAACATAAAAAGATATAGAAAAAAACGCTAACGTATTTTTTTCTCCACTCTCTATAATTGTGACAATGTATTTAAAGAACAAAAAGATAGCGATTGCACAAATAGCGGAAGAGAAGAAAAAAGATTAAACGGCTTGTTAAATTTAGAAAAGCAGTTTTTTCATGATATACTGATATAATTTTTGGCAGAAACCAATCATGTTCTTGCATTCAAATTTGAGGAAATCTGATGACAAGGGACAATAATAAGATAAAATAGTATCACTTTAAAATCATTCGTTAGTATATTTATAAATATTTTTAGCTATCCCAAATAGCTATTTATGATAAAACATTAATTATAGCAAAAGAGCGGATTGAAATTTATTAGATTCGCATTCCGTCTTCGAGTTATACGCACAGGATGTCTTATCCAAGGCGATAAAGGGTTATAGCCACTCGTTTATAAAAGAGCGACATCTAATTTTTAATTTTAATGCTAAAGACAGGTTGGAAAAAAAAAATACAAAAATGCCTGCAAAAGAAAAATGGAAAAGTTTTTGACTAGTTATATAATTAATTAAACATAATGATATATAATTTCCAAATTAGATCTTTATAGAGAAATTTAAACATTGTTTGTAAGGCAGCAAATTCTTCATGACTGCTTTATAATTTACACCTTTTAGAAAATTAGAAGAACTATCCCTAAAGCGATTATCAAATGGTTAACTATGAATTAAAAGCAAACAAAAATATATTTATTCGAATAAAAAACATGCACACGATTGTTATTGTTCTTTTATAATTATTAGCCGTATTTAGATAGCCAAGGTCATATATAAGGTATGTCCAAATGCAAATACTACACTATATAACGAAATTTTAATAACAATTCTATAATTACAATTCATATGGAGCAGTACAGATATAAATAATCGCCATTGACATTGAAACACTGATCCCAGCGTGTAGGAAGAGAGCGGATAGTTTCAGTTTAGAAATTCATGGGTTACTGACAGATCCAGATCTTGGACACCTACAGTACACAAACTAAGCCATAACGAAACTTTTTGTCGATTATGTGATACACAGTGCCTTTATTTTTAAACATTTCACAACAGCAATTTTAAGCGAGGTAATCCGACGATTCTGTCATATGAGCTCTTCCATCCTCGGAATCGTGGCACTATGATCCCAACGTACGGGTGTCCAAAGTAGCAAGACCTTAATGTTCCGCGACACGCCTTATACCGGACGCTACCGGAGAGCACTGTAGTTTACGGATCTAACACTACCATTAACTTCATATGAGCAATTGAGAATACCATAGCGTCATCTACTGACTAGCACATTAACTCATCAGGATTTTATACAACTTCGCTGCAACTAAGGTTTCATTTTCATTTGGGTACACCTCATAATTTTAATTTATAATATTATAGATATTCAGAAATGAGGAAAGAGAAGTGTCTCAAAATGAATGGCCACTGCTCATTTCATCCGTAACATTAATCCCTATTAGCAGAAAATATTGCATACGATATCTCCACGTTATTCGACATGTTGATTCGTATATCTTGTGACTCTTAGGGGATGATAGCACGTATCCACACACAAATCTAAAAATATCCAAAGAAATTGCGTTTACAAAAGCAAGGAGACAATATGTATGATTCAAATTAAATAGTATTTTTCAGAAACAGGTTTTTTAAAACTAAATAATATAACTCCCCCCCCCCTTTTTTTCAATATATACTAATTGCTTACAAATAAGAAATGAAACGTAGTATTTTAATCAAATTCTTTATTATTTTTCTTTTTCCATATATGGCACAGAAAAAAGCCATGGTTCCGGTTAATCAACAAAGTATATGATCACTTTAATAAGAAATTTCCACAGTGAAAGTATATTTTAAAATCTTATTAATTTAAACAGTTTTACAATAGCTTAAAATAATTATATATATATGCAGTACGTGATATGCGGTACATATCAAAGAATGTTTTCAGATTACACTTTTTTTCGGTGTCATTGATCTTAACTTTGATATCAAAACATAATTTCGAGTAGCTTAAGTCAAAACAAATTTAAGAGCCGAAAATATATTATGAAATGTAACGTTTATCAGAAGCGTTACCGGAGGATTAACAAAGATAAACATCGTAGACAGATTTTTTATATATATATATATATATATTTCAGACTGATGTCTAATCTCATGCTAGTCTCATCTTCCGAGATTCAAAATAAGATTTTAACGTGAAATTTGTTAATATACATAGTTTTTTTTTTAATTTTTAAGTTTCAAACTATATCTGTAAATTATGGTTTGATCCTTGCTTAATTTACAACAATGAAATTACAGTAGAAATAAAATATTACATTTTTTTGCAAGTACCTATTAATATTTCGAATTTTCATACTTTGTTAACAATTTTCCACAATTAAAAAGATTCTAGCTCACTTACTAATTTTTTTTAACACATACTAATTTTATATAAACTAGTTGCCACTTGATATAATCACTTGGAAAATAAGAAATTTGATAAATTTAACCAAATGATGAGCTGATAAGAAAGCTTTAATTTCATCACATCAAGGGGGGAGGGCCATTTATGGCTATCAATAATTTATTTCAAAAATAACTCATAAAAAATTCACTGATTGTTATTTATTGACAATTATTCTTTGACAATTCAGTTTTACATTTTCGTACAATGTTTATAATGGATAAAATGAAACCTTTTATCAAATTTTTGAACGAGGTTGCACGCCGGAAAAACTCCAATATTTTCAAGAACTCGATTTACTCGATGTTCGTTTTGTGTGTATATGTATGTGCGTGGGGGGGGGGATTCAAAACATTCGTCTTTGCCGGAAGCATCACCATTTACTGCTTCTTCTAATGACCAAAAATTCACGATTTTTCAAAACTTCACGTTACAGAGATTGTGAAGAAATCAACCGCAACGCGGCATTGCGTCGTCCCATTTTATGTAGACTTTCTTAAATGTTAAGGAATAATTTTGTATTTGACACACAAATCAATTTTTTAATCCATTTTGCTTTCATAATTCAAACGCACTTAATAGATCATGACTGTTCGACAGATTTCAAACCAAACCTACTATCCTTTAAACTCATCCAGAACGCTCTAATTCAGATTAAAATATTCTCTACTATGAAATATTATATTATATATATATATATATATATATATATATATTTCCTTAAAAGTGGGGAAAGGAATTTCACGAACATCCATCGTACTGCGGGTAGAAAATGAACCAACTTTAGATTCTTTATTTCAAACCTGATAAATGACGAATTGCCCACACTAAACGAATATTTTTATGTATATTTTAATAAGTTGGTTTAGGACAGATATTTTTGACAATATGACATGAATAATATCATTAACCATAATTACAGTAAGCGACTTCCACTGTATTATACAACTTTTTTATCTACATATCAGCTACGGATTGGTACGGTTTTTTCATTTTGGATATACTGTATATTTTCAGTATTACATATTTATATAATTTTAATAATGGTATACAATTTGTGTTATTTCTCTATACTTTTAAGAGAAGACTGAGAGTTTGTAAGTTAGCAAACAGGCATATTTGCAATCTTATATATTAGTTTTAAAATCTAAAGACTAATAAATATTAGACTGCCCACAATGTGAAATTTCACCTTTAGCTTTGAAAAATAGAAAAAGGAAGAGAGATTTTCCCATCTCTCTCCTTTCATATATCTAAAAAAAAAAAATATCAAAGATAACAATAGAGCATGAAGTATTACCATACTTTTGACATAAATTTACGACAATATGAATAAAATATAAAAAAAGGTCTTTACAATCTATTATTCATCTGATGTACTTTCAATATTTTATACTGTCACATACACACACAAAAGACACCATCAAGCTTTTGTGCAGCAGTTTTTATGAGATAATTGCAAGAAAAATGTAAGATTTTTTTTAGCAAGTAAGATCATAAATCAAGAATCTTTCATTAAAAACTATCCATTGTATTAATTTTTTCATTACCTAATAGATGTTATTCAGGTTTTAAAAGCATTTAAAGTTCAAATTCACTTAAAATATAAAAAAGCTTGAAAATCTTTATTTATTATACATTTTAGAAATCTGATTGGGTAACACAACATCTAAATAAAAATTTGAAAATTATTATAACAATTTATTTTTTATTCTCTCTTTCTTGGCCATGTTATATTTTTTAAAAAATCATATCAATAATTCATGATTATTAAAATTTCCTCTCTACTCTGTTTTCTTGAATAAAAAAAAAGTCATAATATTTCAACTCTATAAATTGATCATTAATAGAATTCAATTGTTCAGAATTCACAACTAAGAATAGAATTTATTAATAGCTGCAACTGGGAGACATTTATTCATCTAATAAGACATTATGAACAATAGAAAAAGAAAGTTGACAAATTGTTTTATAAATAAAATATCCATGAAGTTATTTGCTATTTTTTAAAAAAATAATCAAATTGCAGCTTTCAGAAAAAGTATATTATAAATATTTTATGGATACAATCAATTCTTTTTATCCATAGCCTTCAAAATTTAATTTTAACTTTTGCATTTTTTTAAATGTAGAAATAAATAACACTGAAATTTTCTTCACCGTAAAATGAAATGAAAAATAAATTAATTTTAAGAAGCAAGACCAAATTTTTTATTACACTATTCGAATAATGATAAAATAGTATCAAATTCATTTAAACTGATATAATAAAATATATTCATGCAAATCCATCAAATATTAGATCACAAACTTAATTATGTATATCCTGTGAACTAAGATGTCATACAAGTTGCTTTAATTAAATAATTATTGTTAACTTCAAATATAATACTAGCATAAATATACATTATCTTTTCTTTACTTTTGCATTTCAGAGATTTTTATTTCCAGAGATGTAAACAGTAATAAATTAAGCACGAGGAATGAATAAATTTCAGTTGTGAGCATTTATATTCAATTGCTTGAAATTTCAGTTATGAAAACACATTAGCTTACTTAAAAACCAATGATTTTCAGTTAATTTCCTTTTATCATGTATTTAAAAGAATTATTTCTAAGAAAAGACTAGACTAAACTAATATCACTACCATCATTTCTTATCAGCATAAAATCAAATTTCAAGCACTTTTCAAAAAGAAAAATCTTGAAACAAAACAGTATCTTAACAACGGGAAGTTCAAATACCTTTCTTGAGTATCACTACAGTGATACAAAAATTAGAGAATTTATGTCACTTTTTAAAACCAGATAGGATGACAGAGATAAAAAAAAAAATATATGCTATAGGTGTCATTTACGAATTTACAAAGAAGTTGGCAACTAAATGCCACATTTCTTTTCTTTTTTTTCAAATATAGTTTTAATAGGAGAAAATATTTAATATTCTTTTTAAATTTTAAAAAAATGAATGAAGAAATGTATTTCTAAGTATAATATTTTACAAAATAATTTCTTCATAGAACAGAGAATTTTAAATCAATATAATTGTATGCAAATAATCAATTGTATGCAATATAATTGTAATCAAATAATTGTATGAAAAATAGGATTATCCAAGAAAAAGGCAAATTAGAATTCAATATTCAGTTAATTCATTTTTTAAAAAAACACAAATCAAACTGACTTATTTTATAAAAATCTGTTGATAGAAGGCACTAGCAATCAAAAATATTTTAATCAAGAGAATATGGATTATCAGCTTCATAATTTAATAATAGGACTTATAAAGAATACAGTGAAGTCCAATTCCAAATAAAACTATATGAACATCACATAGTTTTATTTTCAGGTCATGGGTGCCTAAAAACTTTTTAATTATGTGACCAAAAAGAGACAGAGAAATAGGAGCTGTGAAAGAGATAATTTTATAATGACTTCTTATTATTTTATATGCTTTGTGTCTGAACTACAAAAGAATAAAATATATCACTTAACATTTTTAATACACAGATTTTACAGCATCTTCAAAAATTATTTTACCATTCATAAATATTATTATTTTTATCCATATTTGGTTTATTAGATTTCTCATTAACATTTTTATCAATCTGAGAAAGATATTAGGCTTATTATATACATACATGCAATAATATTTTTAAATTTAATTAATTTTCTAATTTTTATCTTAATTTAGCACATATATTATTTATCCATTATATCTTAATTTAGCTTCATTCCAAAAATGTTCTCTAATTTCCAGGATACAATTTCTGCTTTTTATTTAATTATTTTAAACATATGCTTAATAAAACTGATGATTTATACAATTTCTCATGCCCTGAACAAAGGAATAAAAATCCCTAATGCTTACCACACTCTTTTAAAGATACCTATTCCTTTTCCTAAGTGAACATGTGTAAAAGAAATCCCAATCAAACTCTCATAGTAAAGTCAATGAAAGGAAAAATTTCTTTCCTTTTTGCTCTTGTGTTGCAGTGTAGACTGGCACATTCTCCTACAATTTTTTTCTCTGCACAAATTATAACTCACATTATGAAATAAATCAAAGTTTATTTCCAAAAGTTCTATCTGTTTGGCCAAGGACAGTTAAAATATGTTTACATATATGTATATATTATTTTATTAAAAATATTAAATAATAACAAGGAAATAAATTAACAATTTCTTTACTTACCCTCCTTCAGGAATGAAAAAATAATGGAAACTCCCAGCCAATTCAAAAGTGATATCACAATGTAGGGCAGTATCATCACCCTTATTTAAACTATCTGATCTCCATTTTAACTCTCTATAAACAAGCCTTTTAAAACCATCAGTAGGATTTTCAGGATAATTAATGAAAAGTTTTATACTCTGACCAAAAAGAGTAGATCCTAGTTTAAACTGGATAACAGATCCTAAAAGATAAGCATAAAAAGTTTGAAATAAAATATTGCTCTGGTTTTTAATTAAATTTTAAACATAAAAATGTTCTGTTTTTATATAACTAGACTAAACTAATTATTCTAATGATAAAAGAGATATAGTAAATATACATTTAAATGTAATAGCAATTGGAAACAAGCTAAGTATTTTAAATAAATTTAATATAAAATACAAAGAATTTTTTTAAAAAACAAATAGTTTATAACTAAAAATGAAATACCTTTTTTAATTGAAAATAAAGTATGTTCAAGATTTTCATTTTCATTCAAATGATGAACTCTAACTTGAATACTAAGAGGGTGATGTCCTGCCATTTTAATGCAGTCAAAGTAACTTGAAATATCACTCCATAATCTGAAGATAAAGAAAAAATGTTCAGAAAATAATATAAAAATAAATGCAGAGAAAATGGAATTCTTGATTTTTTTTAACTGCAAAAGAAAATATCACAAAAGTTATATCTTGGTAACTTTAAAAGGATATTACATTCAGAAAGTTAAATTTTAAGAAAATTTTGATATAATGAACAACAATTTCATTAATAATTATTTTTGCAGAATATCAAAAAATAAGTTTTGTTAAATGACAAGCATTATTCAACTTTCTACGACTAAACAGAAAATAAGAATACAGGAGATACTTTTATTTAAAATCTATGTTTTTAAAAATGAAAATCAAATGTTTACAATGTTATAATTAACTAAAACTTTCATAGGTCATTTAAAAGTGAAATAATACAACATATAGTGGCTGACACAATTAAATTACTTTTTTAAACAAATCTAATTACGTCAGTTCTCTTTTACAAAAAAATAAAGAATTTGCTCTGAACAGCTTATTTAAATAAAAACAACAATTTGCCTTGGTATTAAAATCTTTAGCCGGCAAAATAAGTTTCGTTGAAAAATTATCTACAATGCATGGCCATCGGAACTCCAAAAAAGAAAATCGCAACTTTTCTTACTTTCAATCAGCTGTCAAATGCTGAAGTAAACGGAGCGAAATTTTGAATCGGAAGTCACCTTCCAAAGCAGCCGAAATTTAGAGGTCAAAGAAACAGTAGAAGTTTTAATTTATTTATATTTTCATTTTTGAAGTCATTCCATTGGAGCTCATATTCAATTAAATTTAGATATCTGACGTTAAAAGATAGAAAATATCCCACTTATATTAATTTTTGGATAAAATTCTGAGTTTATGAAATTCACCATTTATATAATTTATCCGCGAAAATGCTTTGTTTTTTTTCCTTCGGAACAAACTTTAAAATGCATTACTCTTAAGACCTAATGAGAAAAAAAATGTTTTAAAACTTATCGTCAATTTTTAAAAAATAATCGATAAATTGTTTCTTAAACAGTTAATTTAATTCCTTATTCGACTTCCAAAACTGAAAACATATGACTGATCCCAGGCAAAGTACATCTGTACTGTATCCATGACTGAAATTGTAAATAATCTGTAGAAAAGAATGAAAAATATTCGAAATTTAAATATATTAATATATTTGTGATATATGTGTCTGTTGAAAAAGAAAATAACTATTTTTTTTAATTGTTGTTATACATTAAAAATCGTGAATTTGAAATTTGCACCTTTACTCTGGTTTTAATTTTGAATGTGGTTTGAAATCGGTAAGGTTTTTAGCGGTAGAATACTTTATTTTTTATTGCTATTAATTTTGTCATCTATTCGTAATATTGGAGACACATTTCAAAATAATTTCATTAAGTATATTTGCATTTAAAAATCATCTGCTAATAAAAATGCAAACTTTAACAAATTGTGACCGGTTAAATATAGTAAATTGATTTGATCATTGGCCATGATATTTTTATTTATTTAAATGTATTGAGAAATAGTGGAAGTTATTTTGTACGACAGTTCAACTATGCTGTTTATTTTTCAGTTCCTTGACCTGTAAACTACTTTGCCTTCAGTTTATTATGAAATTTATACTTTATCCAGCGTATCGTATGGGAAAAATTCAATTTTCGTGTGAGTAAATTCAGTTTTAAGGATTTATTTTGGAAGGAAAAAAATCTATGATTGCACTTATAAAAAAATCGATTGATTCAGTTGCAATTTTATACCTGAAAGCTGAAGAATATTCTCCTGGTTTTAAAGACATGCGAAGGATGATCACTATTGCAAAAATTCACCCATATCTTGTTCCATAGTAATTATTCATTTATACTATTCTAATACTAGTGACAAATAGTAAACAGAAATTAAGGATCTTATATTACATTTAATATTTTTCTTATATTACATTTAACATTTTAAATAAAAAAATTATTGAAAAGATAGTTGTTGAAAAACACTCCAATCCTGAAAAGTTCTCAATGCATACAATCTTAAAGATTGATATGTTAAAATTTCCTTTCAAAAATATATATCCAATTAAATTAATTTAAAGGATTATATGATTAATTTTTTAACTTATTTAAATTACATTTATTGTAATTAAAATAAGTTCAAATTTGCAAAAAAAATTAATTTAAATATTTGTATTACATTTATTATAATTTAAATATTTATTGATAAATTTTAGAAGGATTTTTTATTTCAATAAATATATTAAATTGATTATTTTAAGGCCTTAATGTTAATTGCATAATTAAGTATTTATTAGTCTTATCATTTATTCTTTTTATGTAATATAATTTCTTTTTTTATTCTATTTCCTTTCTCTGATGATGTTGTATTTGTGTGTGTATGATATAAAATTATTCTAAAGAAGAGAATTACCTTCATTTAAATCATGTTCAAAAAGTATTAAAATCTGGGAAATTTAACTTTAAAAAGAAATTGCAGCTTTCTTTAGGATTATCAAAAATTATTTTTATGTACAGCTTTGCTTAATTGTATTCTTTCTGTAATTAACCTCTATTACTGGATCAAATAGCTAAGAAAGATACTATGAAGAAAGATGCTTGCAGATATATAACTAGAGCATGACATAATAGCATTTGTCTGGGTCTTAAAATTGCAAAAACAACAACTTGAAATGGTACTTGCTGGTTTTATTGGTGACTGTAAAGCACAAAGAAA
>JAPMOR010012291.1:186343-235510 GCA_026543865.1 Argiope aurantia | reverse complement strand
TAGCTACAAATGAAATATTAAAATTATTTGGATTGGTAGATTATTGAACAATAAAACAAGTAGCTACAAATGAAATATTAAAATGATTTGGATTGATAGATTATAGAAAAAAAAATCAGTTTAAAATTGAAGCATTTTGGCCATTAATTGAATTAATTCAGATATTTAAGCAATGAATTTTTTTAAGGAATTTAAAAATGTCCATAATTTTCATCATTTCTATTTCTCAGTATCTTTCTTTTATAATAAGATCTATCACTATTGAACTGAAACTCTGTTATAAAAACAAGAAATACAAGCTCCATTTTTTAAAAAATTATAGTGTATAAACAATTTATAATTTTTTCTTGGAAAAATTATTAAAATATTAAGCGTACCACATATCTAAAGTCAAATTAAATGATAAAATTGAGTTTTTAATTAAAAAACAGATTTTACTTTTTTGTAATTTTTTCCCCTCTTTTCTTAAAAAAATTAAAGTAAAATTTTAAAGAGATTTTGTGTTTACACTTATTTTCTTATCCGGATTTAAAAAGCAAAGATGTTGTTACTATCTTCTAAATGAAGGAGGGGGAGGTACCCCAATTATTCAATGGTGTATTGCATTTTGAATGTAATGTATAATTTGCTTTACTTTATAAATCTGAATATGTTGTTGTTTGAATACACATTGCTTAAACTCGAAATCATAAAAATTGCAATTTTATGCTATAGGCGACTAAACTGAATACTAGATAGACATTTAGAGCTATTTTTTCATCAGAAATATTTGCATCAATTCATTTCACATGTAAAAGGTGATGGTGAATTCATAATTATCAGAAATATGCTACAATATCCAGTCCTTCCTTTGTTGTTCTTGAGCAATTATTCCAATAGTAGCATTCATTACAATATGTCAACAAAAGTTCTGGTATAAATCAGATCTTTCTAAAATATCGAACAAATGTTGAGACACTCATAAATATGGAATTTATGAGTACCTCAAATGATTTAAGGATATCCTTGAATCGGTACAGCAAATTCTCAAAACATTTAATAGTTTGGTTAAATTTTATGAGTTTTGATAAAATTAACTTCATTCTGTACTTGTTGAAATACTTTGTATACCTCTATAACATTGTTCTTAAAATTTCAAAGACTTTATCACAAGAGATGCACCATTATTCACAGCCAAAAGGAGGAAAAAAACTTTACCATTTTATTTTAGTGCAATTTCCTGGCTATTTTTTAAGCCTCATAATATTTATGCCAGGTACCTCTACAGGATTATTAATGATTTTTCATGATGTTTAAGTCAAGTATTATTATGTCAAAATTTCTCTTATATAATGAAGAAAATATCCGTAATGTTCATCATTTCTATTTCTCAGAATCCTTCCTTTATAATGAGATCTATCATTGTTGGACTGAAATTGTGTTATAAAAGCAAGGTTGTGTCTTTACTTGAAATGGTTTTCTCTCTTTTTTTCTTTTTTATAAAAACTTAACAGATGTATTAGGTTTGCTTTCACCCCCACCTCTTTCAAATGTCTCCTCTTATAATTTGTTCTTAATACACCTATGAAATTTAATTTCCTTTAGTTATTGATTGAATTTAAATAAGTTTAAAAATTAATAAAATAATGCATTTACAACTAAGAAAAAAATCTTAAACACACTTATAATGTTGCGCTTAATAAGAAAATTTTAAAAATTGAAAATTATTAAATAAAGACTTGTTATATTTTATATGTACTCCTGGTTTTTAAAAATATGTTCCTATACTTTTAAATATTATTTTAATGTTATTTCAATTTCTTTATGATTTTTGAATTAGTATGCTAAAGTACTATTTTTCATTAAATAAATTTCATCCTCTTATCAATTTTAAATTGTGGGATAATAACAGTTTTTAGTTTTTTTAGTATAAAATTTATTAAAATGGTCAATGATTTATTTTGTAATGCATTTTTTAAACTAATCACTTGATACTATTTTCTATATGATATATAGAATTGTTCTTTTACTAAGAATTGGTGTTTTATATTTTTGTTATATGTATTTGGAGTAATTATGTATCAACCAAATATTAATTTAACTGCACATGGTGGATTTTAGATTTAACTGCATGCCATTGGCAAATATTTAAATCTTAGCTTTGATTAACATGACATATTTGGTAATTAATTGCTGTTAGTGTTAGTGATTAATTTATTTGATTCCAAATATTCATGACATTATTGGAAATGTTCATGACATGGAGTTTAATACATAAGTACATCTGAAATTTATAGAATTCTCTATCTAAAATGTAGCTTGAATTAAAATTTAATTCTACTTATGTTGTGTTTGCTCCTTACTTTATATATATATATATATATATATATATATATATATATTAATTTCTGTTTTTTTTATTAAATACTTAGTAAAGATATTGATTTTTTTTTTCTTTTTCTAGATCAAGTTATGAACATTAGCTTGCTAGCTTATCTCTGAAATTCAATGTCATGCTTGCCTGATTGTGGCTGTCCTAAAGGTGTACAAGAAACTACTGCTGAAGGTGATATTGCTCATGACGAATCTGCCTATAGACCTCTATCGGAATCAATTCCTCTTTTACCCAAAGATTCCACCATGATCACATACGAAGCAGATGCTTCTCAGTATGCACTTCTGGCAATAATTGGGAAAGGGTTAAGAGATGCTGCAACTATATCTGCTGCACAGCACATTCCAACTGGACAAAAAGTAGCTGTTCGTAGAATAAATTTGGATTCCTGTCCAGAAGATGTCACATATGTTCAGAAAGAAATTTTGGTTACAAGACAGTTGCGGCATGAAAATCTTTTACCATATTTTTGTTCTTTTGTGTATCAAAATGAAGTTTGGGCCGTTATGCCTTTAATGACATACGGATCAGCAAGGGATATTATGTATTCTCATTTTTCAGATGGTCTACCAGAACTGGCCATAGGATTAATTTTAAAGGATATTTTAGCAGCTCTGGATTATGTACATAAAAGAGGTTATATTCATAGAAGTGTGAAAGCAAGTCATATCTTGATTTCCTCATCCGGAAGAGCTTTATTATCTGGTATGCGTTATTCTTGCAATGTGATTAACAATGGTAAGTGGCAAAACGTTATACATTCATTTCCTCCAGATTCAGTGACAAATTTAAATTGGCTCAGCCCAGAGTTATTGGAACAGAATTTAATGGGTTATAATGCAAAGTCAGATGTGTATAGTTTAGGCATTACTGCATGTGAACTAGCAAATGGCATTGTTCCATTTGCTGAAATGCCACCTACTCAAATGCTACTTGAAAAACTACAAGGTTACCATCCAAGGCCATTAGATGCTCGTACTTATTATGATAATGATGAAACTCAATCACAGAGCCATTTAGGAGATGCTTATAGGATGAGACAGTTCTCTGATTCATTTCATATATTCACTGAATTATGCTTACAAAGAGACCCTAATAGGAGACCTACAGCAACACAGCTTCTTCGACATTTATTTATAAAGCAAATTAAAAAATCTAACATAGCATTGCAAGACATCTTAGCTATGGTAACTCCAATCTCTGATCATGTTACACTGCCTAAAGAAGATGGTGACAAGCTTTCATTAGAAAATAAATTTCAAGACTTGACTTTAAGTGATCCTTGGAACTTCTAAATTTCATTACAATAATGCATTCTGTACATAAATTATTCTATTTGCTTGCATTCTTCAGGTTTTTTTTATTATTATTTTGTTAGATGAGAGCTACTGCTGTATGTACAGCATTTTAACTTAAATATAATGTATCTGCTTTTAAAATGTCTATTCATGGTAGGAAATGTCAGCAACAAAAGAAAAGTAAAAATTTTAAAACCTAGTCAAATGATTTGTGATAAAAATAATATATATTTTATTAACTTGTAATTCTTATTAAAAAATCAAATTGTTATTTATGCAAAAACTACAACTTCTGTTATTGTAATAATTTTAATTATGAAGAATTTTTTTTCTAGACATTACCTTTTTATTATCTGAAATTTAAGCATTTAACATACATTTTGATTATAGGTATTTATAAAATTCTACTTGTTTTGATTTTCCAAGATAAATATTTATTGCTTGTCATTTTGTATAGTTTACTATTTCCATATTAAAACTTTCCAATCCTTTATATTAAATGTAATTTGAAATAAATTCTGTTCATTTTTATTATTTGTGAAATCAGTCATTTTAATGAATATATGAAAATAAACATCAAGAACATTTACTTTATAATTTTAATCTTGGTTGTCAATTTTTAATATTAGCTTATATATCTAGTGTAGCTCAACATAAAACTATTTCCATGATTTTATGAATGGAAAACTGCAGTTGTCAAGTTTTTTTCTTATACTGTGGTATTTGCGACCAAATACTTATAGAAAACATTCATAACTAAAATTGATTATATATCAAATCATTTCTAACTCTCTATGCCATCTTGCTCCATATTTTTTATACAGTGTTTTAACTTTCTAATTATCAATAATTAATTTTTTATTAATTAAAATGTAAAAATATATATTCCAAAGTATAACAGACAGCCTTATTGAATACTAACAGATATATGTTTGCTTTTAAAATTGACTGAGCTATTACCTAGTTGTAACATAAAAGATAATTTCAAAAAATGAATTATATCTAGTACCCTTGAGAATAAAACTGTCTTCTTGAAGGACAATATTGAACTTTTAAAGAATGATGCAGGAGCAGATTCTTTTATTCATTTTGAAGGTAAAATATACTGTTCAAAAAAACTACTGACTGGTCAAAATTTTAATTGCATGAATTGCTTTGTTAAAGCCTGGTGCTTGTGTATTAATGTATGTCATTAGCAATTAATTGCTGGTTGCAATGATTATGGCATCTTTAGCAGTTATGATATGTATTTAATATACAAATTTAAAAAATATATCTTTTAAATAGTTCATATAATGTAATAAAATTAAATCTTCATGTTTTCAATTATAAAATGAATTTTCTTTGTTGAAGACCAGGATAGATTAAATATAGACTTAATTTAAATAAGTTTACTTATTACTATTATTACTTCTACTCTGTATTAAGCCTTGAGATGAAGTTAAAGTAATAATTGAGAATAAGTTGAAATGTATAATTATTCATACAGTTTCAAAAAGTGGAACTAAAAAGAAAATGCAATTGCTGTCAACACAATATCTTAAGTAATTTAATATTTATTCATGTTTAATTTCACACAATTTTTCTCAATATAAATGCCATTGATATAATTTTGTGATAAGAGGAGATTGTATGAATAATTTACATAATTCAATCTGTGAAACTCCCTGCCTTCTAATGTAATATTTCTATGATAATTAAAAATAAATAAAGAAAATTCCAATACTTTTTTTTTATATGTTGAAACAAATAATCCTTATATATTGAAATATGCAATATTTAGAGCTTTTTGGAATTAAGATTGAAAGTTAAAAATCAGTATACAAAAACTTTTATTCAATAACAATACAGAAAACATTAAATCAAAATTCACAGAAATAATCTGCACAAACAAGATAATTCTCCTGAACTTTTAAATAAAAAAAAATTCTCTGAAATCCAACAAACAATAGATATTCTGTAAAAATATTTTACTTGTAAAGGTTATATTTAAAATATATTACAAATTACTTTAAAACATTATCTTAAAAAAATTGTTTTAGCAGCATGAACACACTTGACTCATTGGCTTCTATTATACTAATTAAACATCCAAAAAAAATTATTACTTTGAAATATGTAACTATAAACCAGCCATTTCAACCTTTGTATATTTCATGCCTTAAAAGCTTTATTTATTCCAATCTGTGAAAGCCTTGACTCCTTTATTTTCAACATCTGACCTTCCATTTGTTGTAATAACAGTTCCATCTTTCCTAGTGACAATAAGCATTGGAATACCTTGAACATTGAATTTCTTTTTAAGTTGACTACGAAAAAAAACAACAAAAAACATTAGATTATATCTAAAATATCGTGAGAAATCACCAATAACAAACATATTTTTCATTTACAGAGTATGCATATTTTGAATGAACACTGCGTTAAAAAAATAAAGTTTCACCACATTATTATCAGTATTAACAAATCAGTTAATTGCATTTATGAATTAAAATAGATAACTATTTTGAAAGACTTGGTAAAAGCAGATTTGAAGAAAAAAAAAATTATATATTCTTCCATATTCATTGTGACTCATTCCCAATAGTTTTTTTTTGGGGGGGGGGAGAGATGGAAGGTATACATGAAATCTAATTTAGTATTTCTAATCAACTATAACTAAGCTGAGAACAGACTTTAAATGAGAATGAACCAACATCTGGTATTATTGTAATAAGGATAATTGAAATGATTCTGTTTGTGTTATTTGAATAATATACCTAATATTTCATGTAGTAGCAATGAGTTTGCATAACTTGGCCAATACTGACCTTCACAACAGGGGGAAAAAAAAAATCAATCATTTAGCAGTTATTCAAAATGTATATGTATATTTTGATGAGAATTTAGTTACAGAATATAAATATCCTAGGTATTTAGTTGTCAGTAAAACCGAAATTAAATAAGAATAATACAAAAAAAAAAGAGATACTTTTATAATAATTATTTGAAAAATGTTATTATGGAAACTAAATAGTTATAGCTTTACTTTCAGATTATACTGCAACTAAAATGTATTTTAGAACTAAACAACTAAATGTATTATGGATCAGGAGTGATCGTTCTCTGATTCAGGTCTAAAGTACGATCTGTGGTTGAGTGAATAAAGTCCATCCCGTAAAAAGGGTTGCGACGTGTGTGTAGCTAAGTCGTTCTCTTGGCCCTAGATGGCGCTACTATAGAATCAAGAGGTGCTCCCCCTCAAGCTTAAATCGGCTGTCTACGAACAGAGGGCTTGCCCATGGCAAGTGCCATAAGAAACAACAACAGGTATTCTTTCATTATTTATCACACTTTTGTTGGTACCCCCAAATTTTTTATGTTTATAAATGGTTTCCTATAAATTTTCTTCCCTCCAACTTGCACCACTACTTATGTTGTTCGAACTGGTTTAAACAAGACGTACTGATGCAAAATTGATTTGTGAGGTCTTAAAAAATTTTTATAAAATAAAATAATTTATTGCATTTTGCTACTTTTCATTACGCAATTTAGTGTAAAACAGGTATAAGAAATGCATTTTAATTATTTTTATAATACAGTGAAACCTCAGTAAGACATCAATCAGATAAACTCACTACTTTTATGTTGCCATTTATCTTTGGTCACGACAAGGTCTTATATACAATAATGTAAAATAATCCTCTCTTATCTGTCAACAATTTAATTCTGCTCTAAATAATTTATCACCCACAAAAATGGATATAAGTATTTTTCTTCTCCATTTTGCATGCCATTGTGTTGTCTTTCCAATTAAGTTAGTTAAAATTAAAAGCTTTAGTTCTAGATGTGATTAACCATGCACACAAAAGTTCATTTCATCATAAACTGTTTTGAATTATTTCTGACATGCAAGGTTCATAGCAAATACTGAATCAGAAGAAATCCTCAGAGAAGATTTCATCAACCCAGAACCATTGGAGACTTTGCTACAAATTCACAACTGATAAAGGGTTAACATTGAAATATGTAACAGCTGCACTTTTGTCATTTTTTTTGACAACTAATTTGTCAACCACAGAAATGTCAGTGCTCATGAAGCAGCTTCTATTAGACTAACAAAAGAGTACTAAATTTATCTCCTTAATATTAAAAGTTATGCTAAAAATATTCTGTGTTTGAAATGTCACAAAATTTAATTAATTTTAGATTAATTAAATTAGATTTAAAAATTTACAGATCAATAAATTTTAATTTTTAATAATTGATTTTAAGAAAACAAACTTTAAAGTTGAATAGATACTTCTTAAAAAAGGATTTCTTAAAGAATCGGTGAGAAAAATATCTCATGTGATTTATGAGACAAAGCAGCACGATATTAATACCAGAACTGAAGATTTGCAAGTTTGAGACCAAATTTCATCTGAGATCTAACATGCAGGAGGGCCTGATGTACATTAAATCC
Organism: Argiope aurantia; assembly: GCA_026543865.1. Classification (NCBI taxonomy): domain Eukaryota; kingdom Metazoa; phylum Arthropoda; class Arachnida; order Araneae; family Araneidae; genus Argiope; species Argiope aurantia. The sequence continues at coordinate 227,394 of JAPMOR010012291.1, read as the reverse complement.
ATCAAGATCAAGTATTTCAATAGTGTAGCAAAAAAAGAAAAAGCGATTCAGGTGTCATCATTTTCAATAGACAATAATTCCAAATTATTATTATATCTGACATGCAGATCTAGTAATATGTATCAAATGTGGGATATTAGATCAAATCTTCAAAATGTGGGATTCATCAAATTTAATTGCATAATTTTGTAAATTAATGGAATATTTACTCACTCTACTGCAGTAGAACCATAAGGCACAGCTAACCAATCCCCATGTGCTTCACTCATGTAATCAAATAAGGCATCTTCAGATCTGTCAGAGGATACAAAAACAATTTCAAATGGAAGATCCTTGTCCTTGACTTCTTCATAAAAATCTGCTAATACTGGGGTGAACATTCTACAAGGTGGACACCAATGAGCAGAAAAGTAGAAAGCTATAATATCTTTGTCATTTAATGCTTCATCAGCAGATATAATGCTTCTGCTTTTGTTAACAAGATTTTGACCAGCGAGGATGTCCATCTAAGAAAAGTAAAATATTAAAAACATATAACAGTAACAAAAAATGTAAAAAGTATAAATTATAATGATTTATGGGAATATTTACATTTACTTTAAATAAATACAGCTGTTCAACTGAAAAAGATACAAAATGACATAAAATGAAGCAAGCTTTCAGTTTGATAACACTGACAGTTGTAAGGCAAGTTACCTAATAGAATGGTGACATGACTGAAAGGAAACAGATATTATAAAAGACAGGAAACTGCACCTTAAAAGGGAGGAGCTATTTTACTGCCAAAATAATACTCCAACTTAAGAAAAAATTAGAATTTTATCAGTAACAGAAATAACCTTACATGTTCTTTTATCTCTTTCTACTTAAAATGAATAAAGATATGTTAATTCTTTTTCTCAGTATATTGGCACTACAGAGATAGAAATGAAAATATCTTATCAATTTGACATAATGTTGCTGTCTTCAATTTTTTTGTCTACTTATGTCATTTCTCCATTTTTTATTTTGTCTTTTAAAAAAATGCTTTCTATTCTATATATTACAGAAAACTATTAGTACTCATACAAGTGAATTAAAAATTCTCACAAAAAAACACTAAATTGGTTAAAATTTATTTAATTATATATATATATATATAATACTAAAATTATCAATTAAAAATTATTAATTTTGTACATTTTGGTATATGTCATATAAAATTTGGTGAATTGGTTAAGATTTATTTAATTATATATATATAATATACTAAAATTATCAATTAAAAATTATAAATTTTGTACTTTTGGTATATGTCATATAAAAGCCAGTATTTGGCGAATTAAATTTATCATTACCTTTTGCCATATTTTTCTAGATTATTAATTTAAAAAAAAGAACCAATTTCTTTTCTTTTTTTATTAATAGTTTAGAAAAGATAACAAATAGTAATAATAAATTTGCTTGACTATATATTGCCTTTCACATGACCCATCAATATCTAAATAAAATATTCTACAAAAAATTATCATATTTAAATTGATTATTTTAGTAGATATTCATTTTTCCACAAATTTTTATAGATAGCAGAAGCAAGAACTAAATATAAAATAGTAATATATATGGCATTAAAATTCTTATTACTATTTTATGAAATTAAATTGATAAGAAAACATGAAAGCCTCTAAAATTTCGTCTTTATTCCTTAAAATTTTGTTGTAAAGGCATTTAAAAGATGTATGACAGTTCTTAACATTTTAAAAAACTTTTCAAGGAATATAAATGTTATCGTTAAAGTATGAAATCCATTATTTTATAGAATACCTAGTTATTCCATGAAATAACAGATTGTGTCCATTAATATGTAAAACTCTCTTGTATTTCTTGGTTTAACTAGTTATTTCATAGAATATTGATCTGCAGCCCATTAAAGTGTAAAATAATCTATATCATATATCTCGCACGACAAATACATTTACCTTCCGCCCCTACTGCATTTATAAACTATTCTAACTAACTAAATTCAAGCAAAAAAGATGAAATTAATGTCGGATAAATCTCATTCTGAAGCCTCTGTGGGGTTTACCGTCTGTATCCCAGTGCCTGAAGTTGACAGAGGAAAAGATGATGCCAAATCTATTTTGGCTATCATCATAAAAATAACCGAAGAAGGATTTTCCTCTTTGGGCACAAGAAACGGCCGCATAATCAATTATATTCCCGATCCCAGTTCAGTGTCTGCATACAAAAATTAATTAAAATCGAAGAACACCAGATGTAGAAATATCGCTCCGGTCGGTTGCTACACCTCAAAGTTTAGGTACTGGTCAGGGATTTAAAAAATGTTCGTGTAAAACCCAGTGTGTCAACAAAAAATGTTTTTGTTTTAGAAATAATGTTCTTTGTAATTCCAAGTGTCATTTTAGTAATCCTTGTTGTAACAAATGATTTTATTGTACATTTCCATAAATACCATTTATACGCTGCATAAATTAGATAAATTGCTTCGTTTTCATTTTAATTGTCTATAGTTTAATTTCATTTTAGATAAATTGTTTATTTTACACTTTAACTGTCTCTCATTAGTTAATTTATAGAATACCTAGTTATTTCATAGAATAACTAGTTAAAATGTCAAATTAATAACATATTACACACTTTAACGGACACAATCAGTTATTTCATGGAATTACTAGGTATTTTATGAAATAACTGCATTATATACTTTAATGGTAACATAAATAACAAAAACAAGATTTATTGAATTTGATAGTTTTCAATTGCTACAGTTTCGTGTCAAATAATTCAAATTGTGACTTATTTTTAAACTACTTGTTTCCTGTTTAAGCAGAATCATAATTTTTACCATTACAAGCCCAGGAAAGAGAAGGCAAGGGACCATTAGTTAATAATATTATGGTATAAATGAGATTACAAAAATCCATGAGCAGTAAATCTAATCATATTCATTTGCATGAATCTTACATTATCTATTAAAAAACAAATTTACACATTTCGTTTCTGATATTTATTTCACTTCATACATAATTTTTTTTATCAGGAGGTTTATTTGATCTTTATTTAACCACATATAATATAAAACTGGAAAAAAAAATTACCAAATTATATAATTACATAGATTTCTATCCTTTCTTTCAAAGCAGCAAAGTGAGTCAGAAAATAAGACTAATTTAAAAGTAAATTGAATTTTTTTAACAATATTCTTTTATAATTTTTATTTTGCCATCTATTTCCATTTTGTTGACCAAAAAGTAACATTTTACTCAATGTTAGTTCAAATCAGAAAATTATTGATGTTTAAAATAAATAATAATAATTCTTAACAACACTTCTGGAATTCATTCATAATACCTAATTGTTTATTAAAAAATGATTTCGAAATGTACGAAAAATATAAATGTGATGATAAAATGTTTACCAATAAATAATAAATAAAACTAAATGTATAAATGAGAAACAATTTTTAGAGGTATTTATATGGTATTGGTATGGAAATTAATTAAAAATATTAGGGATCATTACCTGAAACATTAAAATAATATTAACAAAGAATTAAAAAATTTTCTCGCGACCACATAGAAAAATCTATGGATTATTTATTTCAATTTTCTTAAAAAAGTAGGTTAAAAAAATTATTTTAAATTAACAAACTGATAAAAAATCGAATGCTACAGAACGAATATGAAAAATAACTTCTTGAATTGTTTACAAAAATATCTTAATATTTATGAATAAATGCATCTTCTTACCCTTTATGACTGGAAAAATTCGGCAAATTTTTACAGCAGATTTATTCAAAAAACACAATAATTTACAAAGAGTGCAGAAATAATGTTTACGCTACGTAACTTCAGTTATGGTAAGAAGATAAGAATTTAAAAAAAGTTGAGTTGCCAATTCAAATTATTTAATAATCATATTAGCACTGCGGAACTTCCGTTTTTATTGATAATAAAAATAATTTATACACTTTTCTGTTAATTATCATGCTGTACCCGATACAGTTAGAAAGGCAGAATAGAGTAGCTGCATTTTTGATAGAACTGCAGAATGAAGTCTAAATTTCGGTTTGGAAAATTTTTATGTTTTAAAATTCTATATAAAAAACAAATTTTTAAAAGAAACTGCGAACGAACGAATCAAAAGCAAGTTTTATTTTATTTCTGCAGTATAAATAACATGTGGTATGAATTGAGTTGAAATTCGCCAATGAAGATAAAACAGGATGGAATCCTGTCAACTATATATATAACTATCCATGATAAATTATATTAAAATAACGCTTGTTGTTATGTTTAGAATTTTTTTTCTTGGAAAGAGAGAAAATTGTTAAATGCAATTTTCCATCAACTCAGAAAACTTATGATGTCTGATATAGATATGTTGGAAGTGGCAACATTTAGAGCTTCTGAACTGACATTGTTTGTAGATTGATGTTTACTTGCTGCTCGTTAAATTTTCTTATATTTTTTTGAGATGATAATGTGTTTCTGAAAAAGGGTGCAGCGTTTTAAGTAATTTTTAATTTAGTTTTGCATTTTCATGAAAATACAAAGTGCTGATGTATTACTAATTGTGTAAGCTCAGTAAGTAACTAGCTTTCGTATTTTTTCCTTTCTTTATTTTGTTCACCTTAAATATCAGTGTAATGTCTACCGAGGAAGTTTTGTCTGTTAACTTTCGAATAATTTTTTCGATTATATTCATTATGAGATTAGATTGAATAAAGAATGTTTCGAATTCTGAAGCCGGTGTTAATACTAATGTGAGATGATACACGTTAATAATAATGAAATAGCTGTTTTGTTCTTTTCTTAATTATGTTTTTTTTTATATCGTAGCATATTTAGAATAATAAATAATACTATTCATGATCATACCAGGGTGGTAATCTAAGAACTGATATTTTACTTACCCTGCCAAGTCATCAAATGTCTTAAATCGAATGGCTTTTTACGGCTCTACTACTGTTAAGCAAAATTGTCAAGACCTTTTATTGGCCTAAATCAATATAAACTCTCTTCCAAAAATTGTTAATTGATTTTTATAAATGATTTTGTGCTAAATTTAAATATTAAATTGATTTGGAATAAAAATTTTCAAATGACTCATATTCAATGTGGTATAAATTAAGCTTGAATGTATATGAATATATTGAACTATTCAATATCATATATTTTAATATGGTGTTAAAAAATATCCTACTGTTTATGAAGAAAACCCATTTTTTTTTAAAAAAAAAGCTTCATTTAATTTTTTTTTAGCAAATTCTTTATAATGGCTGTTCATTCTGCTCCTCCAAAAAGAAAGGAGATCTACAAATATGAAGCTCCATGGACAGTATACAGTATGAATTGGAGCGTGCGTCCTGACAAGAGGTTTAGACTTGCTCTCGGAAGCTTCATTGAGGAATACAATAACAAGGTTTTCTTTTCATTCACAAAATTTACAAATCATTATCATACAAATTTTATGACTGCGACTATTACATATATTACAGAAATTTTATTATTTAGATAAAACATTCCCGTTTAAAATAAATATTCTGAGTTTGTTTGAAATCAATTATTTCTTGTTATAAAGCTTTTAATCATAGTAATTTGGTTTTTGATAAGTATTTATTTCTCTTCCTAATTCTGACTAATGATACTGTTATTATTACCAATATTTTCGTATCATACGCTTGTTTCATAACTATTCCATTACAACTAATAGCTTTCAATTTAGAAAATTAAACATTTTTCTCCAAAATTATATGTGATAAAATATGCTTGTTTTATAATAAAGAGAACTCTCACATGTATCAGTGATATGAGAAAGATATAAATCCTGGTTTTGAAAATAAACATTCTCTTTCCCTCTACAAATTTTCTTGTTTCCCTTTATTTCGTAATTGATAACTTAAATCTCATCTTTTAGCTCTGAAAGTATACCCCATGTTTTAGTGATGAGTATTTTTCCTGATTATACTTTTTCTAGTTATAGCTAATTTATACTATTTCCCTTCTGATATTATGATTGATTACTTTTAGTTTAGTTCTTGTTTGCAAAATTGAAAGAAAAATTGATTTATAATTGAGTTTTTCTTTTCACATTGTTTACATTGTCTTCATATTCATGGAAACTTGATTTTTTGTGCTATCTTTTCTATGCATCACTATCTTTATTCTAGCATTTCCATCATTGTAATTTCAAGTTTTATTATTATTATTATTGTTCTTTGAAATATCCTTTATCCATTAAAAGTTTTAGGGGTACAGATAAAAAAAAGACCTTGCATTACATTACGAGACAGTAAAGTTTTTCTCTACCGATTCTTAAAATGTAAAATATTATGCAAAGATATTAATTTTCCTCTTTTTAAAGTCTTTGTAATATGATATTTTTTTTGTTTACTTTTTCCTGATGTTCCCTTCAAAAGCTGTATGATTTCTGAAATATGCTTGATTAAAAATTGATTTTCCCTAATTGAAATTGTTTGCAGTTGCATTTTGTCTTCAACTGTGGTAGTGGAAAAAAATACACAATTTTGCTACTTCCTTATTTCCTATTAAGTAAGAGGGGTATTGATTTAGGATTTTGATTTCTCCAGATTTATCTAAATTCTGTTTGCAATTATCATTTTTAGCCAGCTTATTTATAATTGTATGCACACAAGATTGCTCTACAAACCTGTTTATTCTGTCTGGTCTTTGGTAATTTACAACAATTTGTAAAATTTAATAGTATATGTCTCCTATTGTAATTTGAGCATTTTACCACTTATATATATATTATTTATGCACACTTATACACAGTTCATTAACATAAATAAAATAAAATAATAATTGTAATTATACTAAATTAAAAAGGAAATTCACATTTGCATTATTGCTTTTAGTTATTTATACCAAGATCGATTCTAAAAAAAAAACTATATTATATATAGGTTATTGTGAGATTTTTTTTTAAAGGTTTGTAAACATATTTTTTAAAAACCTATTTTCTACCATTTATTTTTGTAATTAAAAAATTTTGAGACAGAATTTTTATTTTATGGAGCATTTTTATGCAATTTTATTTTAATCAATTATCCTGTAGTTAGTTTCTTAGATATTAACTACAAAGTTTTTGTTCAGTATTTATTCATAAAATTTTGTTTGTTGAAATAGGTTCAACTTGTGTCTCTAGATGAAGAAACTTCGGAATTCACAGCTAAAAGCACCTTTGATCATCCATACCCCACTACAAAAATTATGTGGGTTCCAGATAGCAAAGGTATATGTCCTGATCTTCTGGCAACCAGTGGAGATTATTTGCGAGTATGGAGGGCAGGAGATGCAGAGACCAGATTAGAATGTTTATTAAATAATGTAAGCATATATTTAAAAAAGGGTGTGTGTTTTAAAAAGAAACAAACTAAATCATATCCACATTGAGCAAAAAAATATAAGAACAATATTAAATTGAATGAAAGCATACTTTATTTTCATTTCATCTAAAGGAATTTCTTTATATGTTTGATTTCTGTTATATAATTTTACAATACCTTTTATAGTGCATAAAAAACAAATATTAGCTTGAATAAAATTGATTTTACAGCAATTATCTCTAATGAAAATATGGAGGAATATATAAAGACATGTTTTAATATTCTTTAATAGTCAAGTAAGCTGCTGTTTTTCCTTTTCAATTGTGAATAAGCTGGGAGGTCATGATCCTGAAAGTTCTTTTAAAGTTCTATTAAAAACTTTCCCCTTTCGTCTTTGATAGCAAACACAAGATTCTGTTTGCATTGACAGTGCATGCCATTTTTATAAATTTCTCAAGCTAGAAGCCCCCCTATAAATTTAAAACTGGTCTATATATTTATTATTTTTTCTTCGAGCTAATTTTGACTTTTTATAATGCATCTGCAAGAAATGTACTGGCCAAAAAATAATGGACTGATAAATTTTTATTCCCCTCTTTCCTTCATTATTTAACTTTTATAACAAAAATCATTTTGACTTCAAAAATTTCACCTGACTCTTCTAGATAATTTTTTTCTGTTGTGGTCCAAAATCGGGGTATGTTTATTTTTAAACCTCAGTGTTTCAAAAGAATATTCCTTCTTAATATGGATGATCATGAACAGAAAATGAGCAACAACATTTAAAATTTAAAAATAATCTTTTCTTATATCAAATGTTTTTATATTAGTTTAAAGTCAAATGTTATTAATTTATTTCTAATTTTAGAATAAAAATTCTGATTTCTGTGCACCTTTGACTTCATTTGATTGGAATGAAGTGGAGCCTAATCTTCTTGGAACATCAAGTATAGATACTACATGTACTATATGGGGATTAGAGGTGAGGCTTATTTCGAAAGTATTCCTTATAGAAATAATTATTTACCAAGTATATGAAACAATTAACATTCCAATATAACCATTTTTTTTTCTTTTTCTTCTTTTGTTAAAGACTGGACAAGTTTTGGGTCGTGTGAATTTAGTAAATGGGCATGTGAAAACACAATTGATTGCACATGATAAGGAAGTTTATGATATAGCTTTCAGTCGTGCTGGTGGTGGAAAAGATATGTTTGCTAGTGTTGGTAAGTAAAAGTGCTTAATTTCTTATTGTTGTTTGATAAGGTAAATATTTTGAATTGTAAATAATTTTTGATTAAATTTTAGTGTTTTTAAATCACATTTTATTAATATTTTAATACAGTACGTAAAAAAATGCAGATTTTTTAATTAAAAAAATGTTTATATAATGTTTAAAAAAATATCTTTAAAAAATTGGGCATTTTAGTCTTTCAAAGGATTTTAGAGAAATATTCATGTTTTGTCCTACAATCCCCCTTGATTGCTTTTTAAATGGATAACTCATAGTTTCATTAGCAGTGCTATTCAATAAATGTAACATTAAATTAAAAGTCTAATTTATAATTTGCTTGAATTTCTTTATTCTACCTTTTTCTTTAAAAAGTGTGCTTTTTCTTTAAAAAGTGTGAAAACTAAAATCACACTAAAAGTGTGATTTTAGTTTTGCTTACTTTGTAATTTCATGTGAGACTATTTTAATACCTTTATTGCATTTGTAATTCCTTATATTCTCTTTTATAAGTTAATTGTTATGTTTAAAGTAGTATAATATCTTGAAAGTTTGATGCAGGCTATATTTAAAATGATTAATGAAATTTAATTTAATGAGTTTACTTAGTGCTTCTGATTATTTTAATTGTTTGGGATTAATATTTTTGTTAAATGATAAAATATTTATGCATTATACTCATTAGTATACTTTTCTAGAAAATTATAGAAATAAATTTATATTCATGTATATAGTATAAAATTTTTCCAATTACATTTGAAAGGCATTAAAAAGTTTATATATATATATATAAATATAATAATATTTTAAACTCTTAATTTAAACCAAATTAATTTCCAAAACTTTATCTTAATTTAGCCCATAGTAAAATATTCTCTTATTTCGTGATCGAATTCCACTTTCGGTTTAATTAATCCTTTTGTAAAAATAATGTGCCATCAGTACTATGTATCAAATGAAAGTGATACTTTTGCCCTTATCAGATGTCAAAATATGTATTTCATCTGCATGTGGCCAGAAATCCTATGTTATGTAAGGCTAGTGATCATTTGTTTCATCCCTTTTCGCTTCTTTCTTTCTTCTGCTTTTGTGCTGCACTGCGTCGGCTTGTAAATAAATTGCTTTCCTGAGATGGATATTAAAGAGAATTAAAAATACAACGTCTGATCTATGTCTTCAAACCTGCACTCTACTTCAACCAAAATAATGTTACATATATATATTTTTATTTTTGAGTAAGATCTTTATATTGTTTTTGCTTTTAAAAAATCTGAATGAAAAGATAATATTTTTTGTTTTAACTGAATTTTTTAGCATTAAAATGTTTTTTGTCTAGTTTAATCTGTAAATGACAGCATACACAATGAAAGAACTGTTCAAAACACAGTACAGGGTATATTGCTAGACCTACAAATACTAAATTTGACATGCATTTATTTTGTTGTTGGTGCTTATTAAGAAAGGATTTTTCAAAATTTAAATTGATTACAAAAGAAAAGAATTGAAAGAAAATTTCGATATTTCTCTAGATAATTTTAAAGCTTATTTAATGTACAAAAAACATTGTTATGCTGCTTTTTAATATTAAAAAAAAATATCATTTTTATATTACATTTTTTAACACTGATTTTAATAAAAGGATTTTAAGTATATTTTGCAATAATACTTTTTTTTGTTTTAGTTACTGGATTTGTATATGTACATTGTGTCTAAATCGAATACACTTTTTTATAGATGTATGTTATCACTGTTATGTAATTTAGAGGCAAATTTTAAAATAAAATATACAGAAATGAATAAAGTCTAAAACATTATCATTCTGTCTTGTATTTCTTTAGAAGTTTAAATCCCTTGATTTCTTTTTCTTTTAGGTGCTGATGGGTCAGTTCGAATGTTTGATCTCCGACATTTAGAACATTCTACTATAATTTATGAGGATCCTCAGCATCATCCTCTATTACGCCTTGCATGGAATAAGCAAGATCCTAATTACTTAGCCACTTTTGCTATGGATGCATCAGAGGTAAAATTTACTATTATTATTTTCTTCCATTACAGTGTCAAAATTTATGGTCTAACAATGTTTCATTTTTACAACTACATTGCTTTGAAATGGCAACCTTTGATTTTTTTTTTTTTTTGTCCTTTAAAGTCATCTTTACTTTTGGGCAGAATTTTAAATACTTTAGATTGTTCTTAAAGCTTGATGAGTTTAGGTGTTGATAAAGCAATTAAAACACACACACACACACAAAAACTCCAATGAACTGTTTTCTAATCTGCAATAGTATGCTGTTTATTTATTTATTTTTGTTTCTGTGTTTGTTTATTATTACTGAGAATAATATTAGCTATTGGAATAATAAAAGTAACACAAGCTTATACTTATACTCTGTTCCACCCTAACTTGGCAGTAGAGTATATTCTAGGCATGCTGAATCATAGTCGTTGTCAAGGGAACTGGGTTACTTTAAACTACAAAGTTTCTAGAAATGCAGATCGCTGGCGAAACTTTATCTCGCAAATTTTTTGCCAAATAATAAATATTTATTTGCTTTATTATCATTTTAAATCAGATAATTAATTTTTTTTCCTTATTTTGTTCAATATTATTGATATATTATTTTAATAAATCATTAAAATTATTTCATTTTGTTCTATCGTTTTTCAAAAGAAAACCCCAAATCTTTCAATATTCTGTAAAGTGTAGCTCGGCTAATATTTTTCGAAAAGAAATCTGTATCATCGTTCACATCTTTTAAAATTTTATCTAATGTTGGAATCTCATTTCTCCGAAAAAAAATGTATGGATTTTTCGTCAAATACAGGGTAATGTAATATCATCATATTTTACAAGACTTGAATGTTTACCTACTGAGCCTGGTCGTTTCTTTCCATGGGTATTTAAAGGACTGGATGCTTTTATTTCTTTTTTCAAACGGAAACTGTTCTTTGCGAAACACCTGTAAGATGCAAAACTTTATTGACAATTTTGTTGATAGAATCTTGATGGTTTTCTCCTCGGAGTCAAGAATAAACATTTATATGTTTTTGCATGCTGCATTTTTTGTTTTCAATCGTCTTGAATCGTGGTCAATGCAGTCGGTGATAACACTTTTTCAGACATTTTAGCAATGAATAGAAATAACGAATTGAATTAATATTCAACAATCGAAACTAATAACTAATGTGATTAACAGTATCAAAAATATCAGCTGGTAAAAAAGCGAGAATAAAAAAGTACGAGTTATGATAATAACGGTTGCGAACTGAATGAAGCAAAGTTGGCAGAAACGTACAAGAAAAACACACCAAATATTTGTCCTTGAAGACCGGTTCTAGCCAAAGTGGAATTCCTTATGTCAATTGTTTAGTTTTATTCGTTCGCTTTATTTACAAAATACTTAACAGATAAGCACTTCTAACTTGAGAATAATTTTAAATACATGCTGATAAAAAAGGATTTCTGTAATTTATATTATTTGATAAATTTCTCTGCATTTTAGCTATTTTAAAGTCAAAATTGATAGGGAACTCTTTCCCAATGCAGAGTGTCACATTTTCTGCTTTTTACAATACTGCCGAATTAGGGTGAAATAGAGTATAGCTGTTTGATTAAGTATGAAAAAAAGAATGGTGCTGATTATGCTTTTAAAAAAGCACTTTTATATTGTTGTCATACGTCTAAAAATAGCAAAATCAGTGTAAGAAAATTTGTGTATCAATATATTACAGACATTCATATTGGTGATTCCCCCCTTCTCTTTCAGAAATATGGTTTTAAAACAAAAAGAATGCTGTAGTGTATTTTTCTTTTGACATGGCCTTTTTGAACAGTATACAGTCAGTGTGATTTGCAAATTCTTGTTTTTTGAATTTGTGTTTTGCAAAAACCTTAGCTGCAGAACTGCAGATATTTTTTCTCAATAAATTTATATGAAAAATTGGAATAACTTATATATATAGAACATAAATCATTAGAAAAGGATCGGACTTAAATAAATGATATATAAAAGTAATTTTTTTTATTGGTATCTTGTTTTCATATTTTTAGATATTTATTCTATGTGAAGTTTTTAATCAAAATTAAACAGTTTTTGTTTTCTTTCAAATGTTTTACTGTTAAATTGCTATGTATTATTAATCTTAATTTAAATGAAAAACATTGTTGCTATATATATATATATATATATAATGTTCCGCATATTCTCCTGAACAACTAGCTCGAACAAATTTTTCACACTCATTATTTATATAACACATGAGAAAGAATGTTGTCAACTTTTCATACAAAAATTAATTAGAAATTAACAAAATTTTTATTTTTATTCTCATTTGACTATGTTTTTATTGGTTTTAAAGCAATTTCCATATTTTATAGTACTAAGCTTTGCTTAATTGTTAAAATTAAGACAACCATTCTTATACTTTATTATTTGTGAACAAAATTTGTAGTGCTAATATAGTAAATATTAATAATTTATGGAGAAAATAACTATTGGCTTAAAAATCAGCTGTTTTTATAGTCGTTCCAGTTCTATTAATTAAAAGCAGACAATAAATATTTTAGATGATGAAAGGATTTTGCACAAAAGTAGTTTTTATCTTAAAAATATTTTAGATGAAAAGATTTTAATTTTGAGCAGTGCTGGATATATCAATTAGTATATTATATATTGATCATGTGTAGTCACAGACTGAAATTGCCTTTGAAAAATTCTATATATATATGGTGATCTAAAAAGCTAAATTTTTGTAAAAAATAGATGAATTCAACTTGTATCTTTGTGTTAAGATCTTTTTATAGGAAAAAAAGCTGCAGATTTAACTTTATGTACTGTTTATTGATTCTTCAAAATAGTTTTCATATTATTGGCTTCATATATTCATATGAAGATTTTGTGATCTTACAATATGATGTATAGTGCTTTTGTTGATTAGAGATTGTAGTTATATGAAATGGGGTTTAATCTTTTTTTATGGGACATAAACGTAAAAAAAATGATAATGCATTATTAAAAATTAATTGATCATGAACAAACTTTTGCTCCAGGTTATCATTCTGGATGTAAGATCGCCATGTGCTCCAGTTGCTCGATTAAATAATCATCGGGCTTGTGTTAATGGCATTGCTTGGGCACCTCATTCCTCATGTCACATTTGTACAGCTGGTAAGTGTATCATTACATATAAAATTGAAATAGTGCTTAAAAAAATATTGCTATTTTTGTTTACAAAAAAAAGTTTTATTTTTCTGGAAGTGTAATGTTTAGTCATATATAGTCAATATGCATTGCAGTATCAACTTTTGAAACATATTCTTTTAATTTCAAATAAAGAGTTGCTGTTAAGATCTTTGCTGTTGTACCAACGTTTTTTGAGTTTGAACCTTTATTCAACCTAAGATCTGTTGCTTGTAAATCTACTATTCTAAACAGATGAATTCTACTCTGATTAGATTTTTGCAAAAGACAACTACCGAATAGGCTTATGTTGCTTCAACGATAATAATAATATATGCCTCAATTAAATTAAATGGACTTTTATAAATATTTTCATTGCATATTAATCTTTCATTATCTGTCAATTTTTTGTGCTTTTAATTTCTTTTCATATAAATATTTCAGATATAATAGTGATATTATTCTTTAAAAGTTGCAAAAATATTTTGTCTGTGATTCTTTATCTAATGTTAATAACTGGTTTCATTCTAGTTTACTAAAACTGGTTTTTTTTATAGTGTAGTTTAAAAAAAAAGAATTTCTGATTTAAAATAGAAAACTAATAAATGCAACAAAAAAAAACCCACCTATCTTTAATTCTAGCTTGAAATTTAAAGCAGTTTTTTTAAGAGGTTTGTTGGATTGTGCTGATAATATTGTGAATAGTTTTTATTGCTTTTATTTATTGTTTAATTTTATTAAAGGATATATCAAATACAGAAGATGGTATATTTGATAAATAAATTTAATAGTTAAAGATGTGACCAATATATATAAAATAATTCTAAGCTAATTCCCCTATTGATTTCATGGTGGTAATAAAAAAAAAGTAAAGTAAGAATTTGACGAGGAGAAAAGGGCTTAAGTTTAAATCAACATATAAATGAAATCGGATTTTTTTGCCCTTTCTGTGTTTATAATTTTTATGTTTTGGCAGAAATATTACTGGCATTGATTATATTTATTAATATTTCAAGTCTATTAATGATTCTGAATCTTGCAGGAGGCTTATTTGCTTTCATGTTGGAAAACTAATGAAATTTTATTTTTTATATTAAAAGTTTGACCTTTACTTTTATAGAGTTAATGTATTTTAAAAATTGTAGTGATAGATTTTAATATTTTTTATCATGAATGTAATTTTTTATTTTTAGCTGATGATCATCAGGCTCTTATATGGGACATACAACAAATGCCACGAGCCATAGAAGATCCGATATTGGCATATACGGCTGAGGGGGAAATTAATCAAATTCAGTGGGCTTGCACACAACCTGACTGGATTGCTATATGTTATAATAATTGCTTAGAGATTTTAAGAGTATAGGAATCAAGATATTAGGAAATAACTAATAAATAAGGACATTTGTGAAATAAATTGTCTTGGACAGCAAAACACGTTTTAATTTTTTTTAAGTGTGTCTTGTCTGGACTTTTTGGGTCAAGTTAATATTATTTCTTATGGTAAAAATTTTATAAATAGAACATGCTGAGATTCTTATAAGAATACTAGTTTTCGTATTTAAAAAATGATACAATTGAGAAATTGGGGGTGGGGGAGGGTGTTTTTATAATTAATCTGAGTTTTTAGAAATATAACATCCAGTATTTCTTATGCATAATAAGAATTACAGACATGACACGTTTCTGCAGAAATTTTAATTTCTTTGTTTTCAAAATCAATTTTGAGATTATTTAGTTTTTTTTTAATAATGTAATAATTCCATATAATAATTCCCAATATTTTTTATTTCAAGCATTTTTTGTATAAATTTATTTATTTTATGCTCAATTAATCATTTTTATTTTGCATTTCAGTGTTTATGCTATAATTTATTTGACATTATTTATAATTTTATGAAATTCAGCTTTTTTTTGTTCCTAGCCTGTGTCATGTCTGATATTGGAAGTTATTAAAATACAATGAATCTTAATATTTATCATTAAAAATGCATTTCTATATAAACATAAGATTCATTTGAAAATTTAGTTTATTTGCTAAATGCATTTTTCATTCAGTAATTAATCACAAAAAATGTTAAATATTGTTGCTCACAATGCAAAAAGTTGTATATAAAAATTTTATTGGACTATATTTCATAGCCAGCAACCCTTTTGCATCACTAATTTTTAGTACATCACCAATTCCAGAATACATTCTGACTGCTAAGTTTTATTAAATGTTAAATAAATGACATTAATGTTAAGTAAATAATGCTGAGGAAACTTTGGAAATAAAAACAAATCTGTGAATCCTCAAAATAATAATAATAAAATATGCTTTAATTTTAAAGAGCTTTCAAATATGACTGCTAAAACACATTGCTTACCTTAGAAACCATTTTGCTTTTGGACATTGCACCATGAATGAATTCCAGTGGAGGATTTCAACAAAATTAAATTGTAATATATGGGCTTTTGCCCTGTGACCAATAATATATATATTCTTAATGAAATTTTGCTTAATTTAGCTCAATGGCAAAGATAAATATGTGAAAAATAATCTGATCATTAATAATTAAAAATAGTGAAAATAATTTAATTTAAAAATTTTATTTGAAAGCTCAAATCATTTCACTATATATTTTATTTTATATTGGATACTCTCCACATAAAGTCGCCTTCCTATGTAAGTTTTAATGCAATGTACTTTTGCATATATCTTTTAAAATTTTATTATGTTGTAAATGTTTACTTTTAAGTTCTTTTCCAATTGTATGAGTTCCTGTATTAACTCGTCATTTAAAATTTGATTTAGAAATATTATAGTTATTGTAGACCCAATTTAAATCTTGCTGACCAAGACAGTCTGTTTCACTTTTCCTTGCTTTCTCCTGGTCTTTTTTTTATACTTTTAAGATTTAACATTTCAAACTGTAACTTTTTACAGGTGTTACTTCTTTCCTCTTTTTTCTGTTATAATTTTAAGATTTGTTACATTTCCTTGTGCCTTTATAAATTAATATAATTTATTCAAATTATTATTTACCCATCTTCTTTCCCATACAGAATAAAAGAAAATTGTAAAATATTTCATTGCAATGTATTATTTTAGTAATTGGTCTGAAGTTACTCTGTTATTTATTTTATATTTCATTGTATTTTTCATGTAAATATACTTTTCATCTTTCTCTATACAATTTTTTAACATATCTAATTTATTTTAGAATATTAAACTGTTATTTATTGTTTACTACATGGACAATTTGTGTAGAAGACTTTCAGTGTGTTTTTGTAATGTGCAACACTAATTTTCTGGGAAAAAAGATCAGTGACATAAAAAGAGACTCTAGGGATTTTTCTAGAGATGTGAAGATATCGTTTGATAATTTTTGTTAAGATGGTATCAATTTTGTAAAAATTTTTATTCAGTATTTCATTGTTTTCTGCATTTTTGATGTTGCCACCTAAAAAGTTTTTCTTTCCCCTGCTGAATCTTTTTTTTTTTTTTTTTTCTTATGGTGCCAATTTTGCATTCCATATTTTTATCTGGGTGCTAAATGTTGAAACAAAATATATTCCTGTATCAAACACTGATTGTAAGATTATTAATGCATATTTTCATACCCAACTGTTCAGAATATTTAAAAAAAAACTGCATTAAAAAAACATTTTTTTTTTAAATTGTGAAACATCAATTGGTATCTCTAAAATGACATTTCTAAAGAATTTAATATAATTTTTCATTCTTTTGTATACCAGGTTGTGAGAATTTTTAATCTCAAGTGAATGTGTAAGTGATACAGTTGTATATATTCATCTGCATAAGAATTTGTATTTAGCTTTTGAAATATTTGTCATTGTATTCTCATATATGCTGTAGATATTGTGACATAGATGCTTGCAAGCAGATTTTGTTGCTTTTAGTATGTACTTTTATACCTTTTTAATGTAAAATACGTTTTGGAAATGATTAAGTAGTAATAATATTGTGCTGAGTGATCTGTTTTGATATGGATAGTTAAGAAGTTTTTCTAAAATTGAGTTTAGAATATTTAAGCCATTTTTTTAAAACTTATCTCAGGGCTTCTGATTAATCTTCGATAACAACTTTGTTGCAAAATTTTCGCTTTGGGAGTGCAAGATTGAGATTCCAGTTTCACTGAAAAGCCCTCATGTGTATGGGTATAATATGTTTGGCACATTTTGATGGAGATCAAACATTCTTCGCAGTACATATTTTCATACATGTTCTGGTGTGAAAATTTGGAGATGGAAATTTCATATCAGGTATCATTCTTGTTATCAGATCTTGGTTCAAAATTATTTTACAGTAGTTCTCATGTTTCTCTGAAAATAAATGTTAATCTAAAGTTTTATATGATTATAATATGAGTAATATTTTATATGAGTATAAATATAATAATATTTTATATGAGAGAAGCTCTTTTCAAACCATTGATTTGGTTTTTCTTCTTTTTACTGTTTGAAATATGTATTGTTTTCATTATGTTTGCTATTAATGAAATTTTCATTTTTTAAGGACAGTAGGTCGCAATTTATTTGATTTATCCACCAGTGTGATCAGATTTTTATCTAAATAGATCAATCACATTGAATTGCAATTTAAAAAAATGCATGCTTATTGTTTTTGCTGATGGTATATCATAATCTATTATTTGCTGATGGTGATATATCATCATACATTTCTCACTAAAATGTGATATGTTGATGAATCAAATTTTATTTCTTATTTTTAATCTGTCTCTGCATTGTTAATTTACTTTAATGACTTTATTTTTGTTCTAAAGTATTCAATGAAATTTATTGTAAAAAAAAAATCTGAGGTTTATTCATTCTTTTCTGGTGCATTTTTCTGATATTATGAATTTTTAAAAAATGTATTTGTAGCATGTACATAAAATTTGCACTTCTAGGATATTAGTTTAGATAAATAAATATTATTTAAAAAAAGGGAACTTGAGTTCTTATTTTATGTTTGTATCTAAATTGCTGCTATGAAGATTAAGCATTTAGACTCTTGAAGAATTATTTTAAGATCCATTCTGTATTAAATAATTGTATGTAAGTAATTTGTTGTAACAACAGAATTTGGATAATTTAAATTGGATCAAACCATTGCATACACACACACAAAAAAATTTTTTTTTTTTAAAAAAAATCCAAATTTATTTATTTAAAAATGTGCATTTGAAAAAGCTAGGTTTAAACTAAATACAGCAAGAAAAAGTTTAAATAAATGATATATTTTAAATAAGCAAAAGTATCTTTATAAGAGAATAATAGAAACTATAACTAAGGGGTTATACCCCCTGTTGGTTTCGCTGACCCCCCTATTGGTGCCTCAAAGATAATGTTGTAATTCCTTTGGAATCTGCTTGATCTCGTCTTTCTTCATTCCCTCGACATACCATTATACATTTCTGATAGTAATAAAATGAATGTAATGTAAATACATTCACTATTAAAAGTAAAGATAAATTATTTAAATTGAATGAATTACTAACATTAATTTTTTTGCAATTACTAAAAACTAAATCATTTAATTTCTAAAGTTAAAATTTTCTAATAGTAAATGACTGATTTTCAGATAGATAAAATTTCTAATATCTTAGAAGGCAAAAATATATAATTTTTAAATGTTTAAAAATCAAAATTCAATTTTTCTTTCTCTTTTTTTAGTAAGATGTATTACATCAAAATTGGTCGACATATTGCTAATAATATCGAAATAATCGTTGAAGACGGCAATATTTATAAGATTAATTTAGCTATGTCAGTTAGGTTTGATGAAGTACATTACAAAAAAATGTCATATTATTAGAGCAATAATTATAGAGCATTCTGAGTGGTTAATTATACTTCAAAGAGGCGAAATTAACTGCCGATGAAAATTCACGTTTCTTTTCTAGTTCGGAAATTTCGCTCCATGTATTAAAACTTTCTGTACCCCTCATTCCGACTAGATCTTGTGAATGATTTAACACTTAATTGCATTAACTTTTTTCTCTCGATGATTTCGATTTATAATTCAAATTGTCCGACAAAAAAATCTTGTACAATCCTGCTCAAAAAAATTAAAAATAGCGTTGAAGTTTTAAATTTACTCAAATATGTAAACAATCCAAAGTTGCTAGCTATTGTCAAATGACAATTAACAAATGCAGCTTCATTTTGCGTCCATATAAGCATTATATATATATAAATATTAAAAATACAAATTTTTATAAAGTAATAATAGTATATATTGCTTTGAATATAATTATTGTGAATAGATCTTGAAAATTAGTGCAATTCACTTTTAATGTGTTCGAAGACTTAAAAAAAAAGAAGAGGGGTGGGGAGAGTCATTGCTTCATTCATTGAATGCATTGTACATCAGTCTAGTCTGCAATTGAAGGTCTTCAAAATTAATCACACATAATAGATAAAGATACAGTTAAAAAAATTATAAAAGTTTATTTTGATTTCAAATTTATTAAATTAAATTACAGACAATGATTTAACCCTTTGCACTCCTATGTCCAGTCTGATTGCAATATTATACAGGATGTATTGTTTTTACATTCTTTTTTACATCAGGATTCTTATAGAATCCATATATTACCAAACCCTTTCTCATTAATTTTTAAGAATTATATTTCACCTACAACTATTTCTGAGATATTTAAGCATTAAAAGGAATCATTATAAAGAAATTTAAGATACCTGAGAAAAAAAATCGACTTATTGACGAATTCACATTAAAAAAAATAGGAATTATTTAAAAGTATATTACTTAAAAACAAGCTAAGGAAATCCCTTCCATTGAAAACGCTCTTGTATTCATTAGCAATTTGTGAGGGTCTTTTTATTATTGCTTTTGTGTGTGTATTGACTAGTTTTTATTTATTTTAATCTCGTTTAGCTTTTGAGACTAAATCGTGATAGCACTTTTTTGATTTTATGTCTGTAAATTCTACTGCAATTGGTCTTAACGTGTCGAAGTCCATTTATTGGATTCCGTCAAAGTATCGATTCTTAATGAAACGCAAATGTTAGGAAAGGCATGTTCGAAGTAAATAAAATAGCGTGATTTTTTTTTTTTGTATGGAAAAAGATATACACTATTCTTTGATTGCCATTTTATAATGAATCGAAAACTAATAAATTAATTTATATAATTACATACACTGCATTGACAATTAGAGAAGAATTCCATTTAAAGAATAGAGTAACATACATAAATTTAATCAGTCCGGTGCGAAGGTCATTCTCAATGAAAATAAAAATGTATTATTTTTTAAATGACTAATTTAAATCGTTTTAAAAACTTTTATTTAAAAACAATCTTGTCATGTATCTCATAAGTTATTTTTACATTAAAGTATATGAAGAAAAAATAAATATGACATCGTCAAAAAGTTGAACTATGAGTTTTTGATTTATTTCCACTTTTCATGGCCCCTCCCCATGCAATCCAAAAAACATGATTGTACAAAAAAGTATTTGAGCTTGAGGGAGGAAATTTGGTTATTGTTTTAATGCCAATTTAATGAACTTCTTTTAACTTTTTGGAAGAAATGTTAAGCATGGTAGGTGAACTCAATAACTAAAAAATACATATAACTAGATGAATGAAATTTAGTATATATCTGCCTATTTATCCAGATGTACAGTGGTGGCCAAAAGTGTGGACATTTTTTTAAAGTTTCATGTTTTTCAACTTTGCGTGCTTGTAGAATATATTAATTTTCACTTAAATTCAAATGTTTATGTATCACATTAAAGGTAATTTAATGTAGAATTTAATAACAAAAACAGTATTACAATATCTGTATTACAAAAAAAGTTACACTCATTTTAGTAAGATCTATCTTAGATTTGCATTTTTTTAAAGTGATACTTACACAATCAATACTTAGTAGGATAACCCTTATTTTTTAAGACAGCTTCACAGCGTCTTTTCATCGAGTGAACAAGTGTTTGGAGTTTATCTTTCGTAATCACATGATGCCAAGAATCAATTATAGATTCAATAAGTTGTCTTTTATTGGATGGACGTTTTTTTCGTACAAGAATTTTCAAACGGCGCCACAAATTTTCAATTGGATTGCGATCAGGGCTGTTTCCTGGTCATGGTATACATCTATGCCTTTATTTTGAAACCATGCTTTGCATACTTTTGCTGTGTGGCATGGAGCTGAATCCTGCTGAAAAATAAATGGTGCTTTGTTGGGGAAGAAAACCCTGATGGAAGGTATCAATTTTGGTTCCAGGACAATTTCGATGTATTTTTTGCTATTCAGGATGCCATCAATCACTTGACTTCGGACCACACCATCTGCAGACATACATGCCCAAATCACGGCATTTGTTGTTGTTTTTACAGTTGCTTCAATGCAATCAGGATGAAGTGCTTCACCTACTCTACGTCTCACGATATGTTAGTCTCATCGCTCCAGATTACTTGATTCCATTGATTTTCTGACCATTTAATGTGTTCTTTTGCCCACTTAACTCGTTTTTCGAGTTGCTTTTGATTTATGGTTTTTCCCTTGGAATTCTAGCTTGTAGTCCAAATCCTGATAACCTTCTTCTTTTTGTTCTTGAACTTACTGCAGTACCCGCTGCATTCATTTCACATCTAATGGCATCTGATGAAATTTTTCTATCTTGCAGGCATAGCCGTTTAATTTTTCTATCGGCAGTAGCAGTTGTGCATTTTTTTTCTGCCTGATTTGGCCTTATTTTCCACTGATTTCGTTTTTTCATAACGTAAACAGAACTTTCGTACACCAGAACAAGTCACTGAACCACCAACTTGTCTTGCAATTTCAGCATAAGAGAGGCAATTTTCTCTCAATATGACAATTCGGCGTCTTTTTGTAGATATCCACTCAGTTCTTCTTGTTGGTGTTGTTTGTTTAAAATTAGTTTAATTAAAAGAAAGGACTTAAAATATTCAAAAACAGCAATACTCTATTTAATTGTACTAGTATGCATCATTCCGCACAATATTTCCACAACAATAACTTTTTTACCATCCAAATAACCTAAATTATAGTTACAGACATTTGATGGGTCCTCAGAACAGTGTTTGTGATTGGCTAGTACGCTTTTATTACAAAACACGTCATTATTCAAAACGATTTGTGTTTGTTTGTTCTACTAAAATGTGCGTAACTTTTTTTGTAATACAGATATTGTAATACTGTTTTTGTTATTAAATTTTACATTGAATTACCTTCAATTTGATATCTAAACATTTGTATTTAAGTGAAAATTAATATATTCAACAAGCACGCAAAATTGAAAAACATGAAACTTTCAAAAAATGTCCACACTTTTGGCCACCACTGTATATGTACACGATTATGCAATGACCTAAGTGAATGAAATTTTGTACGTATTTTATGACCAAAATTGTGAATTTGAACCGAATAAGGTGAAAGGAAGACGCTCTATATTCATATTTATTTTTCTCTATTACTATGAAATATTACTAGGTTTATACATTATTAGAAAATGTGTGGATGTCCCTGTCTAGACAAACTGCTATTCTGTTAATAATAATTTAATGTTTTTTGGCTCTATTTCGTTTTCTATCGTGTAGTCCTCTCTCTTACTAACTACTCCGCTGGTGTGGTGTGGAAGTTTGGATACGGAGTGCCAGTTCAGGTGTTGGCCTTATCTTCTGGTTGCGGTTCAAAATTACGAGGTCCGTACCAAAATAGCCCTAGTGTTGCTTTAAAACGGGACGCTAATATAACTAAACTAATCTTTTAATACCTACTGTTTTCTTGCAGTAGAATCTTTATAATGTTCATGAATACTCAAATCAAACTAATTATTAAAATCGCTTTAAAAAAATGGCAATCCACAAAAAAAGAAATGCAATGCCGAATACAAAATAAAACTAAATGTTGAAATAAAATATTAGCAATAGCTTCTAACTAGTCTTGAAATGAGAATATAATGAATCAGCATAAATATAAATTTAAAAAAAAATTCGTATTCCTAAGCTCATTGGCCTTTGCTAAAATCCACCATAAAAAAACGTGAATAAAATGTTAAGTTTACCATTCCATAACTAATTTTTATTCATGCTTCGCTCTATTTACGCATGAAAATTAGTCAGTTTACACCTTAAAAAAATCTGGCCGATTTGTTTAAAACCAAAACAAATATTGGGATTTGCACATCCAATAATAAAGCAGACCAAATGGTCGAGGAATATTTTAAATTTCTGCTAGCATTGCAAAGACCGTGGGCGATTATATAAACTACGGTTATCTATTGAGTAACCACGTTCTAAAGTCCCATCAGACTTACCATGACTTTGAAGGAATCGCTGCCTCCCTCAATACCCTTACTTCCATTATATGTTCAGAGTTGAAGACTTTTCTGAGGTGAACACATATTTGAATCTTTGAGAAAGTTGAGGACAGACACCTCCGCTGGCTTAGAGCAGACACTTGCAAAGTAGTGAATAACATATTTTTACTCTTCGCGCGTTATCTTTCTAATTTTTATTCGAAAATTCAAATGTTTAAAATTTTGTTTCTGTGTGTGTGAGTTTAAAGCAAAAACCTCACTTGTACTGAATTATCAACAATTTATCGCTGCTCGATATTTAAATAAAAAAGATTGTTATACTGCTTTGTAATTCCATGGTTTAACAGTAGATTATACTTACAAATTGCAATTATCTAAACAGAATATAAAAAAGAATTAGGAAATATTTCAAGAAAGTGATAAAATAATTTTAAAAAAAACGAAATTTTAGCTGTAAAAAGAGAAAAATAAATTTGAAGATAATTTAATTTAACATTCATAAAAGTTCTGCATCCCCCTCCTATTTTTACTAGAAACTAAAATGTGCATGATTTCTGTTTTGAAATATTCGTCCTATTTGTGAATACTAAGTTTAATAATAAAATAAACTCAACTCCTTGTAAATTTCTGTTAGCTTTGTTCCTAACGGATAATTCCATAATTATTTTCCAGTGTTAACCAAATTTCTTCGACTGCGACTTCGTTTATCTATACACAAAATATTTTAATAGGCAATACTTCGTAAAACGAACAATCACTTCAGTGTTATATAACTCTGTTGAAATATTTTTCCTTAAATTTTTAAATCCCTCTTCTAGTGTGTATAAATGCAGTAAAGCTCATTTTCTTAGAATCGCTGATTAAATTAGCAAATAATGAGAGAAAAGGTAGACCTCATTTTATTTAATCATCCATGGCGAAATCATCTTTCGAGTTGCATTGTTTCGACAACTTTGTTATTAAATGGTCAAACACCAGACAATGTGACTCTGAAGTCATTCATTGTTTTTAACTGTGCTTTTTTATAGAATTCTGCACCAATTTTGTTCTTAATATTTCCTGACACGACGAAACTGTGGCTTACATGTAAATATTTCGTAAAAGATGACAGATATAAAAATCTACGAATAATTTGAATGGATATTTGATGAAAGGATAAATTAATAAAATCCTAGACGACACCTGGGCAAATATTATTACAGACCAATGATGAAATTAAAAATACCTTTCTACCTGACGCAGCTAAAGGATATCATGTTACTTTTACAACAGAATCTTTTAAGTAGCAACAAATTGGGACTTGTCAGCGACGGTCGAAGAAAAAAAAAATCATTGTAAGTAACTGAATATATGCGTCTCAAACTGACTTCTCATATTCAAAGATGCCATCTGCGGAACTTGCTGTATGTAAAATTTGTTGGTCATGTTTTTAAATGTTTCGATTTTCTTGAACTAAAAATATAATGTCCGAAATCATACAGATTATCTATATGTTTAATATTAGAAGAGGGAAAAAAACCTGAAGAACCTGTTCTCCTGCTGCAAACACCTGCCCGATATTGCCAATTTTTATTTAATATGAAAGCTCATGACCCCTTGATATGTCATATAACGGTTGTCAAATCTTCACCCTATTTTTGAGAAAAATCTTAAAAACTGTATGATCTCCAGGAGGAGGGGGAGCACAGCAAGGTTCTCCAACCCCAATGCGTGTACCGATTTCGCTGTTTTTTATGTTTTTATGTCACATGAAAGTTTATGACTTATAGATAAATCATCAAAGGTAACTGATCCCTTCCCACACATGCAAATACCATCATACATCTTCTTTGATATTATTTTTCATGCTTCGAGATACATTGTTTGCAGTCACTAATTTCAAAACTGATTTAAGGTGATTGCCAATCCTTTTAGATTTGGCGGTAATTTTTTTTTTCATTGATGAAAATAATTGCTTGTATTTATAAGTACATCCAAGAATGAAAATAATTTCGTTTCTCAATATTTGAATTGTATGTGCTAAGAAATATTTGGGAAAAAAAGGAGCGTCTCAAGTTGATTTTTGGCTTTAAGACTAACAGCTCTGGATCTCGATTGCCTCCGTTTTCACGTGTACCATATATATCTATATATAAGAGGAATTCAAGTTTCTTATTAATCACAATGCAAAATTTTGAGCTTTAAAATGGAATTATGGAAGAGTCGTATCCATGTTCAATAAAATATTTATTTATTTATTTAAAAACAAATTAAGTAAAATCCAAAAATTTCGTCCAAGTTTTTAAAAAAAGAATTTTTTTTTTATAAATTCTTCTTTTTTAAAATTACGTCTGACCTAATTAAACTATTATAAAATTCTGACAACTTGTTTTATAGATATTTTTTATTTTATTATCTCTTTTTTTTAGTTTAAATTTTCTTTCTCAGATAAATAATTTTTTATTTAAAACGAAAAACCGATGTTCAAATTCCACTCCGTTCACATCCGGATAAAAATTAAAAACTCTATTTGAAAAAAAAAAAAAAAAAAAAAAAAAAAAAAAATTTAAACAGATAAAATTTCTGTGACTTACTTTTCCATACCAAAATATGATTCACGTGGATTATAAATACAAATGAGCGAAATGATTTGCCATTCAGCATTAGCTGGATTTACATAACCATTATTAGTCATATTAAAAAAAAACAAAGATTTTTGGGAGATCGGTTATAAAATTTTGGCCTAAATTATTTAGTAATGATAATCCTCCTCCTATTACTGCTTTTTAATGTGTAATTCTTCTTGTGTGTGCAGCAGAAATCGATCATTATGCAAGCATCAAATTTAGTTTTAATTATAAGTATTATTTGCATATTTGTGCTACTGCCATAAAAATAATGAATTTCTAAAAATGATTCAAAATAAAATAAAATTCTTGGCGTATGCACTCGAAATAAATTATTGTGTATTATTAGATTGTAATTTTTTTTTTGAAATTGCAAAATAATTAGTTTCGTAAAAAGTTAATAGAAATAACAATTTCAAACACCTAACAGAGTAATAAATACATAAATTCTGTTGCTTTTTTTTATCCGGTAAAATAAGAATCCATCAGTCCTCTTATATTATGATCTTCATTTGTTAATTTCTCATATACTAATTATACATAATAAAAGTATTGTAAATATCAAAAAAATTCAATCATGAAATTTTGATAATTTTCCGCATTTTAAACCTGAAACCATTTCAAACCTATCATGAAATTTTAATAATTTTCCGCATTTTAAACCACCTTTAGCCCTAAAAAGCAATTATTTTTGGATTTTGTCTGTCTGTGCACACAAGACCTAGAAAACTCAAGTAGTTAGAATGATGAAATTTGTTATGAGGTTTTTACAATAAAAGTATAGACTTACATTGAAAGTTTTATCAATTTTGTGATTAAACATGGTTTGAGAAAGATAGCATGAACATAAAAATATGCATATTTGAGATTATAACTACATTGTTTATAAGTGGATATCCCAAATTTGCAGGGATATTAAAAGAGAGGGATTCCGATGAACAACCTTATTGTTCATCGGAAATCAAAAATGACGTTGGAAACTTTAAATTAACACAGTTACAAGTGTTTAATGTGAACTCTTCCAGATATACGAATGACATCAAACAGATATGATAACTTATCCCACTCCTTTTTCTCCAAATCTAGTATAAAGTTTTGAATATATACAAAATATTGAATTTTCCAAACTATTCCAATTGAATAATTCAAAATTTGATTAAGAAACTGCATTTTAGTTGTTAAAGCTACGAAATTTCATTTATCTAGCTCTTTAAGCTTTGAAACTATCGAATTAACTTGTATTTGAGCAGGCAGACAAACTTCCTTTCAATAGTTTCGCTCAGAATTCGATGGGAATTTACAAATTTAGTCTAAAGTTCATATACAGGATGATCAAGAAATAGCAGGTAGTGTGTTATATACTGGACGAAATATGACAAAATTTGGCCACCATATTCATCAATGTATGCGGTTTCAATTTATCAAGAAAAAAAAATTAGTGCCAAAAAATGCCGATAGGGAAATCCTGGCGTTGCAAGCGCATAATGAGTGGAAAAAGAATACATAACTGCTAATGGAAACAATAAATAGCAACACACCAAATACCAATGAAAAACGTTTATTACAGCAACTTACAAATTTGGCTCAATGTGACCACCAACTTGATATTCCAATAATTGCATGCGGTACACGAGATTTTCGACGGAGGCTCGTAGCATATCGTTGTAATGTAGTGGCGATGATAATATTTTAATTTAACAGAAAAAATTCTATATCTATAAGAAAAATGAAATGTAACTTTAAACGAATAAATTTATTTCGTGCATCTCAGAAGTGGCCCTAATGATTTGGATCAAATTTTCTATTCAAATAAGGTTTTGCTTTTTAAGTTTATCTATATAGGTTTCTTTTGTGAAAGCGCAATTTTACGTAATGCTTTTTTATAGTTAACTATTAGAATAAATGTATTCAACTCCCGCTTCGAAGTGAGGACAGTGCAGCATAGCAGTCAGATCAACATGAATGATGGTGTGTTCCGGGTATTCGGTTCAAATCCCGCTTATTACTTTTTTTTACTTATGTATTTATATCTATGATGTTTTTGTTTTTCCAAGTTTATCTATATAGCAGGTGCCTTTTCTAAAAAACCGTGATTTTACTCATAAAAAAGACATTTTTATAACTAACTATTACATCTTTTTTCTATCTGCTCTCATGCTGGCAATGCATATAGAACCGATTTCACTATGGTAAAACTGAATGTGATCTTAAAAGTCTAAGTGATAATATATAAACTGTAAAATAAATACCTGTAATGTAGCAGATATTTTCAAATAACATTGTTAAACTAAGTGCATTCATGATTATTTAAAAGACCAGTTCATATGTAGGTAAGGTTGAAAAATATAACACGTTATGGTCAGATGAAAATCATTTACAGTTTTTGAGACACACCTGTTGAAAGATTCACAAAATTATATATTCCAATTTGTAAGATTCATCTGAAATCTGAGCCTTCGAGGATCCGGTATCTACTAGCGGTGATGCACTAGAAAAACATCTTAGCGAGTAGCATAGATTTATCTACATGAAAATGCCGCTATATGATAATCAGAAAGTAAACAGAAAACCAGCATTTATGCTTCCAGACCTGATTTGAATTTCCTGCTTCTTACTTCATTTTCAAGCTTTTTTCAAGCAACGAAGAACTTTATTATGAGTGAAAATAATTATTTTCATTTTCAACTTTACAAAGTATGCAAAGGAAAAAAAAATGTTATAATCGTCAAAAAAAAAAAAAAATTCAAACTTGAAATTTGATCGAATCTCCAAGTTTGAGACCGGAGTCCGAAAAATACATTTTTAAAATTCTTTATCTACGCGTTTGTGAAGAATGTAACTCCAAAACATTTTGAACTGATTTAATGAAATCTAGTATGTAGTCTTTATAGAGAATTTCTACATTGTTTTTAATTAATGTTAAATGAAATCTATTCATAGGAAGATTGTCAATGTCTATCCGAGTACAAAACGTAAAGAATAGGCAGTTCTAATCAATTTAAGCACCCAGTGTTTAGATTACATCAAATTTTGAATCAAATCTGTAAATATGTTGACAGTCCATTTGTATATACATTTGCATGCATTCAAACATAATAGCTCAAAAAGGCGAAGGCTTTTTCTCTAATAATAAAGATAAATGTTTTGTGTAAGTGCCGGTTTTCGTTCTACAGGCAGGTTCGTCTGACCGACAGCTACAAAATAAATAATAAAAATGTGCATCTTGGTGTGATTTTTTAAAATTTTTAATTAGAATTAACTAAATTAATTAACTAAAAAATTAAGCAGAATTTTGGTATTGTTTCGCGGCAACTTTCGAAAATACTGCACAAAAATCAATTTTATGTCATTTCAAAATTTTAAAAAGTTGTCTATTTAATGATGAAAATTTAATAATCTTGCAAATTTTTTTCCAAATTTCAATAATTTAAAAAAAATTTATTTTTTTAATTTAATTTTTACCAATGTTTGGTTTTCTAGAAATTTAAAGAGTTTTCATTACTTCAGCATGCATTTAATAGTTCTATTTTCTTCCATTATTAAAAACTAAAAAAAAAAAAAAATTAAAAAAAAAGATTATGTTTAAAGTCCGTGCAGTTTACAAAGTCAACTGAAGTTACAATATCAGTAAAGATAGACGATTGATGAATCGGACATGTAATTTTTAATGGCCATATGATATTTTGAGTTTTTTCATTAGAAAGGTTCATGTGCACAAGGGACAGATGAAAGACAATTAAAATAATGCGACTTTAAGATTTGGCAATTTGATGGAATGATGGAAATGAAGTTAGATCCAAACGATTTCACTAAAATTAAATAAAACTAATAACGCTCAAGTGCCAAACTAAAAAAAAAAAAGCATTTGTAAGTATACCATTTTTATGCGAGGACAGAAGGGCAAATATTTATAAGGGCATGTGCAAGAATGTTTTGGGAACATCACCCCAGCTGGGGTTTTTTAGCAATTTATTTTTATTAATTTACTAGCAGTTTTTAGCTATTCGCCGAGAACAGCCTTTAATTTCCACGAAATCTCTTATGTATAATTTGATTATTTCCATCATCAAATGCTTTTAAAAGCCAAATTATGACAAAAATTTAAGACTTGTTATTTTAATAATTTTTTTCTGTTCTGTTTATTATGTACTTGATCCTTCCTAGAGTTCCCATTGGCCAAATCGCTTTTGACTCTAACCTATAAAAATGTATTTGACCAAGTTAAATATCTTCTAATTGCACATTGTCTTTCATGGTGCTCGACCTTCACTTTCTTTTTCCTCACGTAAATTGTACATATAATAAACAGAATTTTTCTTCTTTAACTTTCAACAGTGAATACAAACTTGACAATTTACTGAACGAAACACTGGAAACGCGTTGAATTTCATTGCAGAAATAAAAAATGTTGTTCAAACTTATGCAAAATAAAACAAAATAAATAAAAATGTTAAAATTCGGAAAAAATTTACAAGAACTAAATAATTATAATTAAAAAGATAATTTTTTAAATTAAAAAAAAGATATTAAAAATTTTTAATCAATATTTTTGGAAGTTATTATGAAAAAATGTGAATTCTTGCAGAATTATTAAAGTTTAAAGAAAATCACTTTAAAATGCACATTTCTATCTACTTTACATTTACGCCAAATTTAATAATTCTAACTGAAAGAAAATGAGCTGCAAAGCGCCAAATGAGCATACACACATTAATGCATACGTACACATTTTCCTTTGATATTAACAAAGATTTATTTATTCTGAATTCAAGACAACGATGAGAGTGCAATATTTAAAGTCAATAAAATAAAGTTTTATTAAAATAATAATATAGAAATAAATAAAATAAAATTAATTAAACATCGTTCACTGACATTATTCTGTGCACAGAGTATCTTACAATTCTTTTAGTGCAGGTCTTGGGATAGTATCTCATTTCTTTTTATCGTCAAGTGATATAATATCTTAAACCCGCATGGAACGTAAAATAAAGCAGTTTATGTTCAAGAAATTCTGAAAGGTCACATGGTCTAGGCCTTGAACACAACATCTATTCGCAAATCTGTCGTTTAAAGGGAAACAGAATCCATAAATCTTGACTTTGAATCTCCCTAAAGGTGTAGAGTATTTAGAGGCAATTTTTATGTCCTTTTTCCCCTCGTGTCCCCCTCTAAATCTCGCGATTCTGGTTCATCTTGGTTTGGAGAGAATGTCTGTGTAGAAAAATCGAATATATTTCGAGTAGGATTTCCAGTAGGACCGTCAGAGGCATGAAGGTCCTATTAAATAAATACTGAAAGCTACTTTGATCAAAGAGAGTTAAAATCCTATATGAGCCTTTAGACGATGGAAGTTTCGGATCCTTCCTTTCCCCTTCACAACTTCCAAAACCAGATTGTTCATTGATTTTAATTTATTTTGAAAACTGTTAAATTGCAAATCCTGTAGCAAGCTAAAATAACAAAATAATTTTGTTATAGGGTTATCATTATAAGAACTGACTTTAATATTTCACGTATAAAAAATTTAAATTAAAAATTTTATTTTAGACAAAATTTTAGCAAAGCATAAAATTTGTTTATACATAATTTATATATTTTAGCCATACTTTAAATATTTTAGTCTGCTAGATCTATTAAATTCTGAACCAATCAGCTGCTCTAAAAAAAGCAGGAGTGGTCTCCCAAACTCCTTTCTCACATATTCTATAATAAAAGTCTTATCTTCCCTTCCCCTCGTGTAAAAGTATCAGCAGCTTCGCCGGGAATATTTTTTATATTTAATTTCGGTGAAATGGGCTAGATATAATTTCATGTCTATGATTTCGTCTAACTGGCAAGCATTAAAGTCGTGCTGTTTTTGTTGTTTTTCATCTATTAATTGTATACATAAACCTTTCTTATAGGAACACTGATTTTCATGATATCATAGCACCATTAAAAATGTAATTGTCTGATTCATCTGTCTTCTAATTTCCTTTTTTATTTTTTTCAATATTTAATATAAAGAAAGTATTGTAATCGTCGAAAAAATTCGTATTCGAGATTTTGACGAATCTCCACGTTTCTCCCTGAGTACGAAAAAACAATTTTTGGAAAAAGTCTATCTGTCTGTGATAAAGATAAGAATGATTTGAGCTGAACGGATGAAATTTGGTAAAAGGTTTTTTACACCAAATCTGTAGATTTTTATCAAATTTTTGAACAAACTCTGTACAAAGGAAATTTGTCTACCCTGTTGGTCGAATAAATGTTAACTCAATAATGACAAAACTAAAACAGATAGAGAAATAAAATTCGATACACAGATTTAACATCTATAGCGTATAAAAGCTTGTGCCAAATCCGACAAGAGGCTGACTATCTGTCAGTTTGTATTTTCAGAAACACAGCGAAATAACTCAAAAATGGAATGGTTTAAAAAAAGTGAATTTGTTATGGCTTTTTATGACTACAAATACAGTTTTGTGTCAAATTTTTATTTCAATCGGTTGGGAAAAACGCATCTAGTACATAGATTCAATTTTCAAATGCTCTAAACAGCATACCAGGGATAAATCGCCAAATAACTCGCCAAGGCTGACAAGATAAAAATGCTAAAGTCACACCAAACGTGAATATTTCCTAACTATTGTATAACAGTACTCACGTATAACCTCTTTATTAGAGTGTATGCAAGAAAGGTTTGAGGAGGCCATTCCCGCTTGTTTTAGATAAATGTTAAATTTCAAATTGATTATTTGGGGAAGGACACTATGATTTAAACCTTTGTCATATGATGAAGATAGCATCTGAGCAGGAACCCTTCTCTCCAGATTTTTATATTAACGAATTTGATTTTGATGGATATAACGTCATTAATGAAATGATGTTTCGCTTAATTCCAACTTTTTTAAGGTAAAGTCTAAAATCCCTGATCTTCTCTTTCGTATGCAGGAGCTCAGATAAGGGTTCCGCTCATTGTAACAGTGATTTAGCTTTAATAATCAACGGGAGTGGTCTACTCAAAACTTTCTTGCATACTCTCTAATAAATTTGTCATATCAAGGGAACCTTACATTACATTGGCGTACAATAGTTACTAAATATTAACTTTGGGCGCGAATTTAGCATTTTTTCTATGACTATCCTTGGCGAATGTTTTGGCTATTAATCCCTAGCATGCGTTAATCTATACTTATAATAAAGCTCAATGTGTGTGTGTGTGTGTGTATGTGTATGTGTGTGTGTGCGTTGGCGCTCTACAGGCCAGACCCTTCAACCTACAGCTACCAAATTTGGCACGTGTATACCTTGGAGGCCGAAAATGTGCACCTGGGGGTTATTTTTTCAAATTTTTAATTGGAATTTTATTTCTTTAAAAATTAAGCGAAATTTTGGCGGGTTTCTGCTATAACTTCCGAAAATATTACCGGAGAAAAAAGATTTTTACATGAAGTTAAAGATCAAAAATTTATCTTTTAAATGATACCAATGTTTTAATCTTAAAATTAAATTTCTATTTTTAATGAATTTTTAAATAAATATTTTAACTATATTTTTCAACAATTGTTTTCGTACAAAATAAAAATAAAATTTAAGCTGCACGAGCACGTTCGTATTCATGGGAAAAATTAGCTTTTTTCAAAGTGTTGCCATCACATTGATTAAAGCTCCAATTAAAAATAAATTAAATCTTTTTGAAAATGAAATCTGCAAAAATATAATTTTCGGCATGTGTCTGTAGGAAATGAAACAAATATGAAATATTATTTTTTCTAAAAAACAAATTCAAGAAAAATTATTTTATGATCTTTTTTATTCTCTATACAGGGTGTTTATTTAGTCCCGGAACCATTTTGATGTTTAATGACTCATAAAATAATGAAGATATAAACAAACTTATGGCATTTATTGATGGAATAACTCATATTTTCCTTTTCAGGTTTGAATATTTTTACTTTTGTATATATCGTCTGCACGTGTGGTTAATTTCAGATAATTTTATTTTTCAGTCTAAATATCTGTACTTTTCTAAATATCGTCTGCTTATTAATTGCATTTTTCTCTCTTTTGTTTTTGGCAACTATTGAAATGTTATGTTTACTTTTGATGTGTTTGTTCTATGTAGTACTTTTGTATGTGATGTTTTATTCGAGCAGATATTAAGGAGAATGCATACACCACAAGAGAAAGCACAGATTTTATGATGGTCATAGAGTTTATTTGCAATCAACTAAATCACTGACTTTTAAGAGTTAATTTCCAATCACTTAAACTGATTGATTTATGAAAATTTGAATATCACTATTCAATAAAAAAAGGATAATTTTAGATTTTTCATCGATCGCTTCAAAGAACATACGCCAATCAACGCGCAGGTTTCTCAAGATTAATTGGCCTAAGATTATGAAAGTGTTGAGTTTTTCTAAATTTTTAACATTTAAAACTTTATAAATAAGTCTTAGTTGATCGTGGAAAATAGAAACATTCTTTCATTTATTTAAAATTTGGTGCGTCCAGAATATTTCTCAGAATATGATACCTTACTGCATTAAATTTAGACTTCATAATTTTTGAAATATATTTATAAGCAGGAACAAAATATTATTATTGATTTCATTTTAATCCTTTTGAAAGCAAAACTAAAAACTGAATTTTATGCTGAATCTGAGAAATTTTTGTTGAATTATTGTTTGAGATATTACATAAATTATGAAAAATATTTTGTAGTTCACATAAGACTTAAATACCGAGCGATTCTGTTTGCAATACTCATATTCAATAATAATAATAATTAATAAATAACAATAAAGATTATAAATAAAATAAAACGCTTGGTTTTATTAAAAAATATCTTCATATTAATTGCAATTTCATCATTTCCACTTGAAATTAAAGTTGAAGTTTTGACGGAAATGACAACACATTAGCAAAATATATATAGTAAATTGAACGAAACGATCTAAACAACAGTATAAGTTTGGTTAGACTATCAAAATGTGAAGATTAAAAATGTTTTGTTTGAGAATTCTTTAAGAGACCAGTTACTTAAAATATTTAATTGAAAATTGTAGCGAGCGGTAATACTGGCGAACCGGCTGTTCGCTAAAGGCGGCTAGTAATAAATAAAAATCGAATTTGTGTTTTAGACAAGTTTTTCTCAAGCGATTGAAACAAAACTCTGACATAAAACTGCACTTGTAGTCACAAACTTCCATACGAAATTTGATATATTTAAGTCATTGCGTTTTTGAATTATTGCTTTTACATATTTCTGAAATTACAGACAGACAGACAGTCAATGCATAGTTGGATTGGGTTCAAAATTTGACAGGTATCTCAATATAATGTTAGATATGTGTACCGAATTTAATCTGTCTAGCTCTCTTCATTTCGTTCGTTCGTTTTAAATTCGAACAGCCAGGCAGATGGACTTTTTCTGAGCAAAATTTGTCCAAAAATTGATAGAAATCTGAAAATTTGATGCAAAGACCGTTTCCAAATTTCAACCGTCTAGCTTAAAGCGCTTTTGAGTTATCTTTGTCACAGACAGACGGACATTTTCAAAAAATTTATTTTTGGAACATAGAGAAATTTAAAATTTGGAGATTCGACAAAATCTCGAGTCCGAATTTTTGTTGCGATTATTATATTTTCTCTGTACTTTGCTTTAGAGGGAAAAAAATATGTGCTAATTTAACAAAACTAACAATTTAGATTCTGCAGTTGAATGCTATAAATGAATAAGGAAAAAAAAACAATGGTAAAATATGTAAACAAGAAGGAAAGATTATTCTTTTTTAATTTATAATAGAAATTAAAAATTAAGCTCTTAGAATTTTTTAAAATCTTGTATTTACAATTGCACCATGAAACGGTTTTGTTTCCAAATTAAGAGCACATTTAAACATTCTTTTTCTAATTATAATTTCGAGAAAGGTTTTTAATTATTAAAAATCTGTAATTTGCAACATGTTATTAAACATCGTGAAAAAGTGGGGGATATTTTCATCAAAACAAATTGCATCAAACAGTGAGCTATGATCCTTTGTTTAGTATTATTAAGTGCATGTTCGTTTCCATGTTAGAAATTCATAAAAACGCCGAGTTTACGGTACATCTTTTGTTTGATGCTGAAGCGAAAGTGCCTCAATGGATAAATTTATAGAATAAAAGCGAGTTTCTCCTTTCCCTCCCTAGCAGTCGCTAAGTTGGAGGGTTTTTGGAGCATAGCCGGGCAGCCACGGGTCACTGCTTCACACGACTGTCGGCAGGTGGCAGCACGAAAGTATACTTGCTTGATACCATCGTTTTCTCCAGAGAGTCTTCTTCAGACACCATTCAGAGAAGCTTCGAATCGGATACCATGGATACGAAAGAAGATTTAAATGATCCCAAGGTATGGATTTATTTAATTTTAATAATTGGTTTCAGTAATAAAAGTACATAAAATTATTTATTTTAATATATTTGTTGATTAATATTTAGGGTGGAAGTATTATTTATTTTGTATTACTTTTAAGAGCTAAGAAAACTTTATGTAAGTGATTATTTGGGAGAAAATACATGTATATAAGGCGGTTATTTTTTATCGCAATATTTCTTCTGTTTCTAAAAAGTTAATTAGTCGTATTAATTTTTATTTTCTATTAAATCTTATTGAAATTAAATTCTATTTCGTTACGTTAGTATTAAATGAAACTTTTTACTTAATTTTTCTTCTAATGTAAGCAAAATGTGAAAAAGTATTAAAGATAACATATTTTTGTAGAATAATTACTTAAAAAATGTACAAATATTTCCATTATATCTGTAAAATTTGCATATATTGAAAAAAAAAGTTTCCTGTTTTAAAGAATATATCACTTAAGGACCAAAAACTATCAAGTGGATATATGGAGCACGCTATTTTGGCAAAAAAGAATTTACGCGAAATTTTATCTGCTTCCTTAAGCCATTAAGAATTATAAAAATGGACATATTCAAAATCAAATTAATTACTTTTTTGCATCTAAGGCTAAAAATAATAATAAACTAGTTAGTTTTGAAAATAATTTCTTCGGAAAACTTCAAAAAGTACAATTTTTTAATGAAATGATAAAAAGGAAACTGAGTTTCATAATTTTTTAATATACATTTTTTCAAAGTGTTAAGAAAAATTACATTTATCTTATACTTTAAAATAACCTCTCATCAAATAATTTAAAATAACCTTTCAAACTTTTAAACAACGTGAAATAAAATAACTTTTCTAAAAAGCAAGTTCATGCTTAAACGGATTTTTCTCGTCATGTCTATTGGTTCACTTCTTCAATGGTTATCTAAACTGATTCTAAATACTTTCATTCCATTTTTTGGCAACATTAAATGGAAGATTCTTTTTTCAAAACAAGTAGTTCTTTTCATAGATTTTTTTTTTTTTTGCATGAACTTCAAATAATTTTCTTATTTTTAAGCAATTTATAAACAAAATAAAGAGTCAAATGTTTGGTTTGATAATCTAATGATTGATTACATCGCAAGTTTTTAATAAATCATTACTAAAGTCTTGAAATTTATTAAATACAGTAAACTGACTAAGTTGTATGAGAAATTTTCGAGCAAAGAACTGATTCAATAAGCATGTATGGCACAATCCCGATTAGGTTATTTAAAAGGTTTTTCCTCCAAGTAACAAATGAAGATGCTTGAATCTGAGATATTCGGTATTAAAGCGTATTATAAAAGCATCACTTTTTCTATTTTTTCAAGGCAAGTCATTCCTGTATAACATCATGAGGTTTATTTTATGTTCCCAGATACTATTATATTTGTAAGTTAGCAGAAAATATTCCTTTGATACAGTTTTCAGAATCGCTTGTAGATGTGACTGTATTGGCGTAAATGGATTCGAATTTACAGCGCTATCTGTTCATTCCAATATATTCCAACGTGTACTAAAGTTCAGCAATATAAAATGATAAAACCACGGGAATAAAGTTACAGATATTTAAAATCGTAAAAATTCGATGGAAGGCTGAAATGATGCGATGCAATTAATTATTTTTAATGATTTTAAAACACCTAACTAATCGATGCATATGACGTAACATTCAGCAAGCTTATTTAAGCTTTAATCACACGGCTACAGTGACTTCTGCAGTAAATATTGAACATTATGGAGGAAATTTAAAAGAGTGAATTGTGTTTTGAAAGCTAACAACAAATGAAATTTGGACGGATGATATGAATCTAGCAGTGTAAACCGGAATAAAATTATGGTAATATGACCTGCGCTCAAAGAACAATTTCTGTTTTTTGTGTGTGTCAAATTCAGAGAAATTTTATTGCAGGATAATACAAGAAAACAGGAGATAAAATTTGGGGTGCTTGATATGAATGTATGGATGTAAACTAGAATAAAATTACAGTAATATAAACCGTGCTTAAAGAAAAATTTCATTTTTTTTGCATCAAATTTTGAGAAGTAGCTTCTTTGCCTATTTTCTTATATTATTGCAGAATTATGTAAGGAAAAAGTTGATTTAGAGTTTGGGTGGTTGATATGAATCCATTGGCACAATTCGGAATAAAATTATAATAATATGAACTGAACTCAAAGTACAATTACTGTTTTTTATATCATATTTAGAGAAATGTTATTGCCAGGAAATAGGATATCTAAGAAATAAAATCTATAAGCTTCTCAAAAAGGAAAAGTATTTTGGTGTTACGCAGTGCAGGTGAATGGTTTAAACTAAGTTCCGAAAGGATAGCTTCCATTTTACTACTAGTGAATGGTGATATAAATCTTTTTTCTTACTTCCTATAACTGATGATAAACATTTGAAATTAGAAAAGATTTCAACGTAATTTCTAAAATTCTAAAATATAGAGACAGCATTTGTCTTCTGCATTTAATAGGAGGTTCGCAGCAATGAACATAAACAATACCACTCTAATCTCGGTTTAGAATCTAATTTTTAAACCGCTAGAAACAGGCATATACTTCGATTCAGATATTTTAAAACCGTTTGGTATAATCTGTAATTCTTCGAGAAGCCTATGAGATTTAAAAATTGCTTAGTGCAAATGATTTCTGAATTTCAGCTAAAAATAGAATTGCAGATGATAAGAGATTTTGTGTAGCAATATTTTAAATAAAAATATGTTTTGCATTAAAAATATGATGCATTTTTAAAAATAGGAATGAAAATATTTGTATCTTGAGTTACGCCGGATTTATCAACTAGCTCAATGTAAATGGAATTGTAGTGAGTAAACACGAAGATAAAAATAAACACAATGCAGTCGATTTGTTTCGAATAATTAGCAAAGGTTTCGAATTCTCAACATGTTTTATATCTATAATTTGTATGCTCAAGGCCGAATTAAATCCTGTAGGTTCCCCGAGGCAATATGAGTTTCATCCTCATAATTGTCTTTCCTTATTTTGAAAACTATACATTTTTTTCATTAATTTTACTTTAATCCCTGTATGAGCAAATGTAATAAATATTACAACAAATTGAAATAAAAAAATTAATACAATTTTTTTAAAGAGTTGCTTTTATCATCTCGCGTTAAAAATGGAAAAATAAATGATTTTTTCATCAAAATATTAAAAAAAATCATAATACTACTCGTTTAATACAATCAAAATATTACAAATGAAATTTTTTCAGAGAATTATTAATTTGAGATTAATTCAGCCATCGGCGAAAAAATTTGGACCAAACAGATTTCTATAGGAATTTAAAAGCATGAAATATCCGAAAAAATTGTTTTAAAATTTAAACTGCATTTGTTTTTAATTTGAATAAGTTCGTATTCATGGTCCTTGTGAATTCAATGAAATCCCAAAATTAAATTACTCTGAAGATACCGCCTTGGATAATCATGCTCCAGTAATTAATAATTAAACCGCTAAATATATGACTTTAATTCAGACAAAAAATGCTTTAATGACTCAAAGAATCATATTTTATATTGTTTGAGTCAAACAAAATCAATCTGTTCAGGCTAATCAAAGTCTGTTTTGAAGAAGTGCCTAGCATCAATTGAAAGGTATACCTCAAATCTGACATTGAAAGAGTCTAAAATCGTTTCAAGTAGTCACAATGAGAATTTTACTGCTTTTCTATAAAATAGACACGATTTGTACTTTTTTTTTACATGAAAAAGACATTTTTAGTTCGGTAAAAACTCCTTTGCTATCAGATTGAATTAACATTAAAGAAAAATAAGTGCAGGGGAATCAAAATAATGAAATGCGTTTGCAGCATGATTGAAAAATATCTATTTCATTAAATGTAACTAGATTTGGTCTATATGTTTTTTAACCCTAAACATTGGATTTCAGCATATATATATATATATATATATATATATATATATATATA
>JAPMOR010012291.1:114873-181343 GCA_026543865.1 Argiope aurantia | reverse complement strand
CAGCAAGTACCAAGCGATTGACCTACACGATTTTACAATCACATCAGCGTGAATTCCGGAAAGGGAAGTGTCCTTAAAGTCTTAGATTTCGGGTCAAATAAGCACAAGTGTTCAAAACACGCCTTGTCTTTGTTCGGCCAAGGAAAATTGGACTCTTCTGGTAAAGATAGTGCACCATTCAACGAGTATAAGGTAGCTCTTCAGATAGGAGCTCGTTGTCAGTTGCGTAGGGTCGATTGTTGTCTCTGAATTTACGAGTTGAGCTTAATGAGTCTAAAACTGAGGGATACGAACCGATTGAACTAGTTTTTTTGTCATGAAATGAACCATTCGCGATGGCGGAAGGAATTGTGCTAAGATTATGTGTGGCAATCCCCCGCAGAGACAAACTCTTTAAGTTTCAAGAGGTCCGTCCATCCGCCGTCAAAAATTATCAGCAAAAATAAATAGTTTAAAGAGATTTCGGAAACTGAATAATGGTTCTGTCAATCACTTTTTTCCATTATGAGAGAATGTATGCAAAACACAATGGACGACTAATGCCGGAACTTTAAAGAATCTTTAATTGAGTTCAATGTTTGTTGCGTCGCTGTAATTAAAAGTGGTTTTCTTCGTGTTGAATGGTTTTTAATTGCAGTGAAATGGATGACCTCAATCACATTGAAATCTGATTATAAATGAATAATTATGTTTATAATAATGAAATATGCTATAATGTTAACAGTTTTATTCTAGGAAGATCCTAAATTTTTTTTCTGGAAGAAGTGTGAAATGTTTTATTATTCTAATATTAGTGTTGCAATGAAGAGGAAGCTTGCAAAGGAGTATAAAGATGCCTGCGTTCCATTCTTTAGGGTGCGATTGCTATACAGTTATACATTATTGCGTTTATGTCATGAATGAAAAGCAAATATGATGAAGAGGTGAAGATATTGTACAATTCTTCATGAACTGCAAATCTGCATTACATACCTCAGTTCTTGTATTTCAGGTGTTTAGCACATTTTAAAATCAAAAGAATTTAGTTATTTATACAGTCTAGTAAAATAATGAACATAGGTAACAGTGGTAATTTTCTTATCAAGTGAAGTGTTTAGATAGAAATGCATTAACATCTTAGTCGTCTATAAACTTCTAGTGCGTTAAAGTGAAACTTCTGCAGGGCAGCCGCAACGCGCTTCAAGCGTTCTTCTACATTCTAAAACGTCTAAAACGCTTTGTAAATGTTTCCTTGTTTGAGTTTTTTTTTGTTGTTTGTTTGTTCTAACGCGGCAAAAAACCGAGGACCACTGAGGAAAAATTTTCGCAGACAGGAGAGGATGGCGAAAGGGTTAGTAAAGTTATAAGGGATTAGTTTAACTTTCGTTTAAAGTGTTACATTTTACTTTAAATTGATTAGTATGAACAGTTTTGATTTTTTTGGGAATAAATTTGTAATTTTATGAGAGTGTATTTAATTATGTAACTAGCAAATACAATGAATTTCAGTATCTTTGATCTCGATGAGCATACAATAAATTTAGATACCTCCAAAAACTCTAACTAAAGAAAATGGAGAAAAATTACTGGATCTAAGAATCACTACAGAAAAAGAAAATGGCAATTTTTAAATAAAAAACAATGATAAAAATCTTTTTTAATATTTAAGTCTCAAGAAATACCGGATAATTAATAAATAAAACGCAAATGATTTAAATATATAAAATAATTATAAGTATGATGTAATTTTTCAAAAAAGAATTTTTAAAAAATTATTTAAATAATTAAGTAATTTTAATAAACAAATTTTGAATACAAGAATTTGAAAATAAAGTTTCAAAATAATCAATAAAAACCACAACCAATAAATTCAGCGATTTAAAAAAGTTAAGGATTTTTTTTTACTGTTTTTTTAAAAATTGAATGCATGTGCAGCAATAAAGTCATTTTGCGAATTGAAGTTCTTAAAAATTATTCACTAATGATCGATGAGATGGCAAAATTCGGGTGTATTAACTAATGGAAATTACTTAGAAATAAAAATATAGTTTTGACATTAGAATATTAATTAGTTTGACAGTAAACATTCCTTAAATTGAAAATGCAAGGATCTAGGGAAAAAAATTCGAGCTAAACAATCTTCAAGTAATGCTCTGTGTAGCAATCTGTTTCTTCCATCGAAAATAAGACATCGTAGCCAAAGGCGCTCCAGGGCTTCTGGTATGTCGTTTACCTGGTGACTTTCTTCTTGGGAAGGGTAAGCCAAGTTCAAGGTCTTTCCTTAATCTGGTGCACACGTTCTTAAAATGTGCTCACAACAGAAGTATGATCACACAGAAAGAAAAACTGGAAATCAAATACTTCCATCAATTTCTTTAGAATCAAGATAGCAAAAATAATAAAAAAATGTTAACATATTATCGTTTATAGGCTGAATATTATAAGTAAGCAGTATAAGTATACTGTAAGTAGAGCGACTCTCTCTCTCTTTGTATGTGTGTGTAAACATATTTTAGCAGTTGCGTGGCCGAATAGAAGAAACATTTGCAATTTTAAAATTTGATTTATTTCACCACGGGATGCATAATTTACATGATTATGATGATGTCGTGTCCGCGTCACCACGGAAAGAGGGTGCAGTAGCTTCTGAGAGTAAGGACCCCCATAATTTACATACAAAGAATAAGTGGTAATTGTCGCACAAGACCAGAAGAGATAGAAATGTTCACTTTCAGTGATTTTACTTTGAGATTTTGTTAGGGATTACTTTGACACGTGTCGGTTTAGGCAAGGGAAATTTAGGTATCTGTAAAAGAAGCAACGCATTATGGGTTTTTATCCCTTCACACGGAGTGTGAGAACCTGCAGAATTCATCAGTTTTACAGAGCGCGTGTACAATTAATTAAATAAAAAAAGTTGAATTGTATCAGGAAATAAGAGAACATTTTGAATGAAGTTAGTAGGTCTAAAATAAGATAAAAATTTGGAATTTAATTAAAATTTAAATTAGATTTAGATTAGATCATTACATATATATTATAATGTGAAAATCGTCCAGACAGATCTACAGAGACTTATAGCAATCAATTCGACTCATAATTATTTTGGGGTTGTAAATGCTAATAGAGATTGTTTTTTTTAGAATGCTTAATTTAAAATAAATCGGAATGTTAGTGATTTTTCCTCACTTTCGAGCATATCTTTTCATAAGGTCCATTCTTATGCCAATTTGAGCTTTTAAAAAAATAAGTTTTTATCTCAAATTTAAAGAGTATGTTTAAGTAGATATTACAATAAATGACACTTTTTCTTAGTTTATTCATTGGATTTATACTGAAGTGCTTTGTGGCGACATTAAAAATGATCTCCATCCCAAAATAGCCCTAGTATTGCTTTAAAACGAGACATTATTACAACTAAATTAAATTAAAATCCGGCATCAAAAGACAACGAGTGGACGGATGCTAAAATACACTCCATAGGAACAGCTCCTTTGATTTGATTCCAAATGACCATAAGTTCCCGAGTACAACTTGGGCAAATCAAGACGCAGGTAACGGAAACAAAGCCTATCAAGAATACCAAATTCATTAGTTGGAGGAATGTCTACCATTTTGTCTATTCAGCTATTTATGAAAGCGATAATTTGGGCACACAACAAGCTAGAAAGGTGAAATTTGATAAGTGGTCTTGTCATAAAAAAGATTTGCATTAAGTTTTGAGCTCAGTTTGTCA
This sequence comes from Argiope aurantia, assembly GCA_026543865.1. Classification (NCBI taxonomy): domain Eukaryota; kingdom Metazoa; phylum Arthropoda; class Arachnida; order Araneae; family Araneidae; genus Argiope; species Argiope aurantia. The sequence continues at coordinate 177,628 of JAPMOR010012291.1, read as the reverse complement.
GATCGAAGAGACATAGAATGGGTACTTGAATCTCCTCACTGTATCATGAAACGAAGCACGAAACTGATCTAATAAAGAAGGTACAAGGCTACAATATCAAATCAGTAAAGTAGGTATTTGCCTACTGACCACAATTTTGAAAGGAGGATTAAAAAGCTTTGAGAAAATATTAACATGACAATTTTGTACCTTTATTTGATTACTAAAGATAATGTACTCGAACGTATTCTAATTAAAATCAAACAATGTTTAAATTTTGGAACACTATTTTTGTAACTATTTTTTCTTGTTTTAAGATTCGTCTACAGAACAATCTGATCCATTGTGACTTACAAGCCAACAATTATAGGAAATTTAGCAATTGAGTATTTAAAATGCATTAAATGCTTTTTACTACTTTGTTTAAAATGAGTTTTAATTGTTTTACATAAACGGTATATAAAACCAATTCTCTTGAATATGATCTATAATCAATGTTTGGTTAAATACAACCAGTAGGAGTGATCTTTCCAAAACTTTCTCGCATACTCTCTTATAAAGGTGTTATACCAGAAAACGCCTTACATGGTATTGGCGTACAATAGTTACGAAATATTAACCTTTGGCGTTAATTTAGCATTTTTATGGAGTCTGTGGTGCCATCCTTGGCGAGTTATTTGGCGATTAAGCCCAGGCATGTGGTTAATAGCATCCGAAAATCGAATCTGTATTTTAAATACGTTTTTCCCAATAGATTGAAGTAAACATTTCTTAAAAAGCTGCATTCGTAGTCTCAAAATCCCATACCAAATTTAATATATTTAACTCATTGCGTTTATGTTTCTGAAAGTACAGCCCACAGGCGGTAAAGCTTCATCAATGAAATTGGCTCCATTAACAAATTTCCATACCAAATTTGATATGTTTAATTAATTGCGTTTTTAAATTATCGTTTTTACTTATTTCCGGAAGTGTAGTCCGACAGACACGTAGTTGGATTTGGCACAAATTTGACAGGTGTCTACACTATTAATGTTAAATCTGTGTACTGAATCTTATCCATCTAGCTATCTTTGTTTTGTAGTTATCATGTTAACTTATATTCGAACAATAGGACAGACGGATTTCCTCTAAACAGATTTGGCTCAAAATTTGATAGAAATCTACAAATTTGGTGTAAATACCGTATACTAAATTTTATATGTCTAGTTCAAATCGTTTTAGAGTTATCTTCGTCACAAACAGACAGACGGCCAATTTTCAAAAATGTGTTTTTCGAACTCAGGGAGGTCAAAAACGTAGAGATTCGTCAAAATATTGAGAATTTTTTGACGATTGCTACTTCCTCTATACTACGCATACGAGAATGTAAAAAAAAGGGATAAAATAATTTTCTCCTTTTACAAATAACTGCAACTAAATCTAATGAACGAAATAAAATAGAATTCATACGCTAACTACGGAAATCATAAAGAGATGGATTCTACAAAAGAATTTAGTTATAAAAATCGTCACTAGAAGAGATTTTGGTGCTGTAACAAAAACGCAATAATAACAACTGCATCATGATGAACTCACTGACAATGTATTATGATAATTTCTATAAAGAGAGAACAATAAAAAAATGTGCAAACAATATGAAACTCAAAGATAATGTTCTTTTATTAATCAACATTAGGAACACGTGGTACAGTTCATATGTTTAGCCTTTCTTTTAGCTAAAAGATATTGCATATGTGATTTTTAGTACAAATTATCGCTCTAGTTTTGCGGAATTCATCTAACCACGCCTTTGTGCATGGAATTTGGCTTTCTATTCGGTTGTTTTAATGCAGATACCGACAAACGGAAAAAATTACTTTATGGCCTTTATGTATTTGATACTTAAAAAAACCCGTGCAGGGAAATAGAATTAAAATCAATGGAAAAATATCTGATTCTAGTAGTTGAAGTAAGGAAAGGGCTGGGTGGTTGAGGTAGGCCAAAATATGCTTTTTAACCTACTCCAGGTGCAAAATTGTACAGTGCTGCCATACGTTAATACTATATTTTCGAAAATTTTTCAAACTATGTTTCGTTTATGTAACATTGATATTTAATAGATAATACAGGTTCTGCAATACTATATTTTGGAAAATTTTTCAATATAAGTTTCGTTTGGGTAATATTGATATTTAATGGTTAACGTAGATTCTACATTCCGTTTCGTCAAAGTTTTTAAAAGATGAAAAGTCACGTAGCAAAGAAAGTTAAACAGAAAGGAGACTCACGACCAGTGAAAATTCAGGTCACCATTTTTAAAAAGCTCACTGGACCCGAAATAAGTAGAAAGTAGTTTTACGATGCAGTAATTAAGGATATATATTTTATTGCACTTACGAGGACTTGGGCCTTTTAAAAACCTACCGAAAAAAAGAGGTTTCTTTATAAGTTTTTACAGCCATTTTTTTGTGTGTCTTGAATGTAGGTGAAGAAACGAATGGAGGGATGATACTGAAGTTGTCATTATAGATCTATAACCAACCTAGATTGGGAAAAGAAAATTTTATCAATAAAAGGAATTTCAGTTTCCCGTTGACTTATTGTTGCGTGCCAATGCTGGATATAACGTTACAGAAGTTAAGCTATAAAAATGACTCGTTTAGTATTTTTTTTTCATGCCTCTAATTTTAAGACACCTAGAACATGACTCTCATAGAGGTTAAGATATAATGCCTATTCTCAGATGCAGGAATTCCCCGCGCTTTTGCGCATGCGTCAGGAAGTGTTCATTTCGCTAAAGTAGGGTTGAGATTAAAAAAAAAGAAAGAAGATAAAAATTATAAACTTATTTAGAAATAAAGTAATACCTGATTATCGGTTAAATTGGATCAATTATTAACCAGGAATAACCTGCAGAACTGAACAAATACATAAATTTCGAACTAAAACGGGAAAGTACGGTTCAAAACGATAAGCGAAAAATAAAATTGAAAGAAAATGTACCTAATGAGACGAAGGCTCAGACTGAAAATTTGCGTATCCTATTTATTGCGTAGGCTCTGATCAGTTAACGGGTATGACAAGAATTTTCGATATCAATCGGGTCAATTTTATCAGAGAGGCACGCATCAGTATTTGTTGTTTGGTTGGATTTCACACTTTTATAAAGTGCCATTGAAGATATATTATGAGAAGTGGAAAAAAAGTTCTTAATAGTATTTATTAATATCTATATACTTATCGTGATCTGATGCACATTTTACATTTCTCCCTTTCAATTAAATAACTCGCCTGTTAAGGTAAAAAATAAATCACCAACTCAAGAGTGCTATACTATAATATGTAAGAGATAGCATTTACTAGCATTTACAGCTAGAATTCTCTGTTGGGGAACTGTTTAAGGGGATGATTAATATATGAGAGCGTAAATATTCATAAGAAAAGGGCCATGTTAAAGATTCAGTAATTTCAATCTTTTTGATTCTTTTGGTAATTCTTTTGGTAAATCTTTTCCTCTGGTATTTCATGAGCGTTTCTGTATTTATACTTTAAATTGCATTATATAGAATTAAAAGCACATCTTATAAAGTCTCCTGAATCATCACTTTTATTAAAAAAAATTATTGAACAATTTTTTTAATATGAATTGACCATATCCTGATTTGAAAAGCTTTTCGAGGAAATTTACAAAAATAATAGAAAATAAACTTAATTTTAACTTCAGTTAAATAATTGTAGAATATATATTAAAGAAATATAACTTTTGAAGTGCACACTGCTGTGATTTTTAAATTTAGTTTATTTAATGAAAATTAAGTTTGGCAATTCCACTCTTCTTAATTTATCTTAATAATTATTATTTATATTATTTTCTTCGCATCAAAGGTGTATTATAAAGTCATAAAACTAAAAGCGCATAATAAACATTGCAGAAATTTCCATTTTTAATCATAAGGAATGTTTCGATTTATTGACAAAATAATGTTAAATAAAATGGAAATTTTTATGCTGTACTTTTTTAATGACTTACAGAATGGTGGTAAAGTTCTTAGTTAAAACAGTTCTTGTGATGAAAATTCTGGAATGAAATAATACGTGAAAAAGAATAATTTGAAAACTGAGTGGTTGACTTTGAAGAGAAACATGTAGTAAAAAGAAATTTATTTCAATACAAATTGACACAAGAGCACTTAAACAAGATTCTTGTGCCCATTTAACGGCATTCAATTTGTCAATAAATTGCGCCATCTTAAAGAAAATTCTAGGATTAGTAGATTTTTTGTTATTCAGAGACTACTTAGAATTTTATTCGAATTACTCTTTCAAAAATATTTCATCTCATTCAGTTAAAGAATTTAAATATGACCTCCAATTCACCTTTGAAAATGTTGCATCGTCTTGGGATTGGCAAATAAAAAAGATTAAATAAAATCAAATTTATTTAAAAAAAACTTTAGAAAGTTAAACTTTGATTATTTAATTTAAAAAAAATAATATTTTCGCTAAGTGTTGTTTACTAAGCCAGTGGTTTCTTTTTAAATCGAATCCAGCAAAATGCCTTATAAATATTTTAAATGTGAATAAAACTACTATACAATGCAACAATTAATGAGATGGCTTAGACAATACGTTGGGAAAAAATTCATGACCAATCTGCTTACCGTATGGTATTATAAATAGCGTAGAAAATAATTTTGATCCAAAACATATTGCCAAAATGTACCAATATATTGTCAATATGTAGTAACCAAGTCAAAAGATAAAGGATTTAATGTGTTCTTGTTGTATTAAAATGTTATCACTTTCATAAAAAAATTGTGCATGATGATATATACAAAATTCTTGTTTAACAAATATGGTATATTTACGATATTGATATTCAAGATTTTTCCAGTCACAGATATGATATTAAAATAACAAGATTTCTGACCGAGAACACATTAAATTTCTTTTTTTTTTAATTGGTGCATACTTCGCTTATTGAAGATACGTGTTTTGTGCAGCTGCTCTTCATTTGTCTACATTCAGAAATGCTGCAACGCTTCATTTGTTTCTTTTTATTCCTTTTCTAAATATTCAGTCGTGGTCAAATATTTTGCAGGGTTGAAATGGAGTCTCGAGTGAAAAATTTTTTTTCTCCAAGATTATCAGAAAAAAAAATGTTAACAAATTTTGTTTTAAATCTATTTTATCCGCTATAAAGAAAGATAAGTTAAACTTTAAAACTATCAATTTATGTAATTTATTTTATTGATCATGAGATTATAAATGCATTACAAAATTGCATAAAACAATAGAATTAATTTTAAAATATATGTAAGATTCATGGACGAAAACAAAACTGAAAATGAGTTACAGGTTAAATAAAAATTTCCAATGCCAATTTTTTTCAAAAGGAATGGACAATTTTAAATTTAGCTGTAGGGAAAGCAAGCATGACAATGCCGTATTGAGAAAAATATATACGCAAAAATATAGATATGACTCTTGATAATTTTTATTTTTATTCGCAAAAGATTATGAATCATTCTTTGTTCCTCATGAAAAAAACTGTCAGGATAAATATAATTTTGTGAAGAATCTTAAATTCCATGAATCAGAATGTGAAATAGCAAAAGTGTTACATTTCATTCAAAGACAATATTTTTGAAGCAATTTTGCCATTAAATAGATGAAATTAAAAGATGCATTTGTTTTCTTCCAATTTTAAGAAATTAAAAACAATTCTAATTCTCTTCTAATTTTTGCGAAATTTTTATTTTTATTCACAAAAGATTATGAATCATTCTTTATTCCTTATGAAAAAAAATTTCGCGATTAATATATTTTTGTGAAGCATCATTAAATTGCATGAATCAGAATGTGAAACAGTAAAAATGTTCCATTTCGTTTTCAATGACAATATTTTTGAAGCAATATAACAAGTAATTAAATCAGATGAAATGGACAGTTTTATTTCTTGTCTTCTTCTATTCTTCTAATTTTTCCGAAATTTTGATAAAAACAACCCTTTGCGATGTTTTTGGAATATTCTATTACTTTCAAAATTTCCAAATCATTCTAAAATTTGATTATATAAAATGAGTTATGAAGTTTGGTTAATTTGTATCTTTATCTATTCAAATTATCTTACAGATATGACGTAGCAATTCTTTATGAATGCTATGATTACTGATTCCTTATTTTTTTAATAAAAAAGCAGTTAATGACAGAATTTTAAAAAAATGTTTCTTTTAAAAATATTTACCGTTTTTTATACTATTTCGTAATGAATGCTCAATTTCTGAGAAAAGATTACATTAAAACTTAACCATTTTTTAATTTCATTCGTGACAAAATAATTTAAAATAAATACTTTATGACACATGAAAAAATATCGAAATTTTTACTTTAAGTTATTTTTTTAAATAAAAAGTTCTTATTTTCAATTGTCATTCCAAATAATTTTAAATTACTTCCTCACATTTTCAGTTTAAAAATTTTCTAATACGCTGGTATTTGACAGTTAATCTCCTTGAACTACTTATTTTTAGATTTCTTTATATTTACCTTTTGAAGTTTCGATATAGCTGTGCAATTTTTTTAGACTTAAAAGCATTCCATCTAAAAATAAATGTCTGACTCAGTTTTGGATCTCTCATGTCATGATTTACTTTAACCTAAAATTTCTGTCGCAATTTTTTCTAAATATATTGCCTTACCGTAATGAAATTTTGAACCTGAATCATATGATAAAAAACCCGACTTGATTGACTAAATAATTTTCTGATTTTTTAAAGTTTTATCACATTTTTTTTGCGTCAAGGGTGATACAACATTTTACTATCTAAAAAGAGATAAAATTTCAAATAATATTTAATTAGTTAAAATTTTATTAAAATATTGTATAAATCTATCTATTTATTATTATTCTGCAAAGTAATTTATTGTCTAGTAGTTTATTGATAGAGGTCCTAATCCGAAAAATACTAAATCCGAAAATTAGAGGACTGATTAACCCGGTAACCGAGGATGAGTAAATTCCGCCGATTTTCCCAAAACGGTCGAAAAATTATTGATACTCTTTAAGATTGGCCAGTAAACTATCAAATTTGGTACATATATGCATGCATATTTTTTAGAGCCAAAATGTATGCTTCAGTGAAATTTTTTGAAGTTTCAAGAAGAATTTTAATTAATCAAAATTCTTCTTAGTCTTTTTATTTGATAACTTCTCTAAAATATTATTGCACAAAACTAATTTTAAAATTGATTTTTATTTTAATAATAACATTTCTCCAACCATACAAATTTATCTTGAGTTTTGGTACTGTTATAAAAAGATCTGTTTTTTGATAATATTCTTCCGTAGATTTCACTGTTGTAATGAAATTTATTGTTCAAAATTATCCAAAGTATTAAAAATTCAAAAGATAATCATTATGTCATCAAATATAATATTTAATAGTATGATTTTAGTTTATTAGCTCAAAGCTAAAGTAGCAATCCTCTGCTTAATTTCTACTCATTTTGCTTAAAATAATAAGAAATGGAGATTACTACCGCCGAAGTTAGAATGCCACCATGGATAACGTACTATTAGAAAAGGAATTGTTGCACAGTTTTGTTTTTATTGGCACTATAGTGTCATAGGACTTAACTCCTTTAGGAAGTTTCATGTGCATAAAAAATAAAGCTGGTTAAAACTAATGGTTAATTGGTTGTAAATTAATTGTCAATTATTAAACAATTTTATTGTTTAGTGAGGAATTTATGAACATGAAGTCATGCATGAAGGATCTGACTACATTTAAGTAGAATCAATATTACCAGCGAATCAGATGGTTGCTAAAGGCGATTAGTCTAACATATAAATCTGTGTTATCTCAAGCTTTTCCATTTGATACATGCGCAAAACATTAACATTTTAAACATTCATGAAAGAATGATTGTAATTTAAGTTATCATTGACTCCTTTGAAAAAATTGCTACTACTTTATGATAATTTCGATATTATCAAAAATTAGATGTGCATTAATCGTCAGGATTTAGTAAGAAATAAACGGTATTATATTAAACATAAATAAAACAAAGATAAATAATTTTTTGTTAAATAATATCTATTTTCTATGTATAAAATCTTTAAAAAGTCTCAGGTGCGGGCAGATACTAAGGATATCAATAAAAAAATCATCACCCCAGCCTTTTAGGTAGCATTAAATTACAATCTATTATCTTCATTGTATATTAATTTCACCTAATAATGAAAACGAAAGAGCCTTTGTCTGTTTGGATTCTGGCGTTCTAAAAGAAACAGCACTGCATCTACATAGATCTATCAAATTTTACTTTGGAACGTAGGAATATGCAGTTCAAAGTGACATTTTTTAAATAATTGAAAATAAACAGGATCTTGATGTTCCTTGGCAATAATTTTTTGAAATAGTATCCAACAAAAATAATTTCCGCATCATCATAAAATTCAGAAGAAAAAAAACTTAAGTGATTTAATTTAGTTTTGGGGGCAATTTTCCCCAGAACTTTATATGACTCTTTTATATAATGTTTGCAAAATATACTTTTATTCTAACAAATAAATATAAAATTTTCCCATTATTTCTGCAAATATCAAATCACATTTTTTTCTTTCATTGTTCAAAACTTTGAAATTGATATTTTGTTTATTTTTCATATTCTTAATAATGCCTTTATGAAATTTTAATTTTTTTATTTTATTTCATTAACATCTTTGTAGAATCTGTTCATAAAATTTAAAAATGTTAAATAATAATTAATATATTGCTATTGATATGCTGAAATATTGTACGGACTATTTTTTAATTTCCTTATTAATAAGTTTATAATTGATTTATTGGCATATTTTTGCACTATATAAAGGCTGTTGAACGCCTCGATATATTAATTTTAAAGTTTGAATCAACTGAACCATTTATATGAGAAATAAATAAAAGTGAAATTATCTTATTTCATAACATGCAATTAGATGTTATATAACGTGAATTATTACATTTGCATGCAAATGAATATAAATCCATTAGAGTGGTCCGTATATACAATGAACATAGTAGATGAATAACAAGACTTAAATATCTAACATAATGTGATGTTTAAAAATGATTGTGCAAGGAATATGAACATCATTTGTGACAGACGATTTTATTGAAATTAAATACAATTAGCCTTTCCAGCGAACTAACTGGTATCTAAAGGCGCTAGTAGGTATTAAAAACACCATAATAAGCATTTTTCCCATTTAGGCGATTTAATAATGTTTGTTGTTAAGACTCGAATTAATATGCTGTTTATTCACTTGCTCCCAGATATGACTTTCCAAGAAAATCCCAGGAAGAAAACGATTCTAATTACATGATCTAATTTCAATACGAATGCCGATTAGTCTCAGAACAATACTATATTTGCTTTCAACAATAATGAATATATATGGCATTGCTATATATATATATATATTTCGATAATTATACACGACTGCATTACAATTTTATATTAAAGAACAATAAATATGAAATAGGACTAATTGTTTATTACGTAGCATTTTTTTACGTATAATATGTTCTTTTATTTTCCCAGAAAAACATGTTCATTTTTTATAAGATCAAGCGAATTAACTGATAGCCAAAGGCAGTTAATCATTGAAAAGGAAAACATGTTTGATACATTTATTTCGATAAAACCCTTCCTAAGAAAAGATCGGGATGAAAACGATTTTAATTACTACAGAATCTATTTTTCTAAACGAATGTCACTTATTCTCGGAACAATATTAGATTTCTTTTCAACAATATCAATCATGCATAGCATTAATATATTTATTTTTGTAACTACTTCTTTCTTTTCATTGCAGCTGTTCACTGGTTTTGAATGTTCGGTTACACGATATTTGTTTTTGCAAATGATATTCTTTCGCAATGCATTCTCAGAAATGGTCGCTAACTTATTTTTAACACTTTCGGAATATCTTCTAGGTATTTCTCGGATTTCATGCCTATTTTTAGTTTAATGAACTAAATTCGGGAGAAAAAAGAACTTCCTTACAAAATGGGTGTGGATTGCTGTTAGATAGCGAAGCAGACAAAATGAGTTTTTACGTAACATCAAACATTTAATTAATACTGTTTTTCGATGGCGCGAATAGATAAATAAATATATAAGTATATTTAAAATTATTATATGCCAACATGAATTTTGGTGAGTACTTACTAAAGTTAAAAGTGGTAACCGTGGTGCGAATATTTATCCAAGAATTTTAAAAGTTAACAGAGCGCGCATAATATTTCCTCCTTAGAGGCTCCTGCAGTTAACTAATGAACGGAATGACGCTAAATTCCAAATGTAGATTGGAAAGCAGAGTTTGGTTTGAATTCTTCATACCAAACTCTGAAGCTGCCGAAACATTATCATATTAACAGGAAACGTCAGCGTATTGAAAATATTATACTTAGACAAGACAAGTTGGCTGAACAAAATGTTATTTCTTATGAATTTCTAATTGTATTTTGCTGATTTCAGTATATGCACTTCTGAATATCAATGACACTCTGCACAATCTGTTTTGCATGCATTATTACGACCCAACAGCGTCAAAATCTCGCTTATCGGGGATATTTGTCATTATATTCGTTTGTTTGTCGAAACACGATATGCTTCAGCATATGTTTCTAAATGCTAAATAATATTTAATGATAGGATTTAGACATTTTTTAAAGGAATTATAAAGCAACATGGCTTTTTAAAATTATAAAATAACATCAAATTAGCAAACGATAATAAATTAAGAATTCACGAAAATAATGCTCCAAGATTAAATTAATATAAACAATACATGATTTTAATTTGTACAAATTCGATAGCATGGCCTTTATAATTCACTGAAAGCATAAAATGAAATAATTTTCAAAATTAAACAAAAAAAAATCCTTGCAGAACTTTGGGTTCTCTAAAGTTGTGCAGTCCCTAAGAAATTCTTATTTTGCTTATTTATTATTCTGGACCTTCCAGTATATATAAGAGAAAAAATTTTAAGTCGTTTTTCTGATGTAGAAATTCAAACTTGAAGATATAAGCTTCTAATTTTATTTACATATGCAATGAAATATAAGGAAAATTTAATGAAAGTTTCATTGCAATGAATTCAATAATCAATTTCTTATTAATGAAACTAAATTAATTAGAAAATGTTATTTTATCTTTTGAGTTGACATTCTTATTAAATAAAAATATTATAAATGTTTTCAAATTATATTATTTATTTGCCTTCAATTTATTTTCTTATAATATATTGTTCATTAAGAAAACACTAAATGAAATAAATTAACTTGAGCCTGTATCTTCAATTCGTCTTGCCCTAGTAAGTATTGCATACTAGAATCATAGCAATTCTTTATTTATATTAATGATTTTTAAGCCAAATTTACCATGTTACCCAAAACAAAATTTTCTTTTTCGTATGATGATATTAAATATAATCGTTATAACAATTATCACTGCTAAATACTATTTTAATGTCTCTCTCTTTTAACAGTTTAATTTATATTTTAAAAAGATATTCCATAAAATTTCTAAGTGCTTTAATTAATTTAAAATTCGATTTAAAAAAAGCGATGGTGCAAGACGGAAACGATAGACTGAGTAGATGATATTTTACAATTGATTTCAAGGCCAAGTTTATTTCGTAAATCTTAGTAATTCAATTATTATATAATGCGCAATTTAAATGAAATTTTAAGCTATCTTTTGCAAATTTTGTGTAAGTTTAAAAAACGGATATCTACATTAAATAAATATATATTATTTAGGTGTTACTCAAACAGTTTTTTGTTGCTTCCTTAACATAACTAATCAGTCCTTTTTTCTTCTTCTTTTTTACCCAAAACTTTTTATGTATGTTCTATTTCTGGTGAATAGAATAAGTGTTTCGTAAATACGAATAATAAAAAGAAGTAATTCCGATGAATAAACCATTATTTCTTTTAATTCGTTCTTTTAATTTGATTGTCAGCTTTACACACTTCAATGAGTTTACGATTTCCTAATTGTCAATGATTGCAATGAGGAAAATTTAAAAATAAATTTATTTTCTTAATATCGGAATCAATTTACATTTAATTTGATTAGCCTGTTAAATATTTTATAAAATCTATACTTATAATAAAGCTCAATGTGTGTGTGTGTGTGTGTGTGTGTTGGCGCTCTACAGGCCAGACCATTCAACCTACAGCTACCAAATTTAGCACGTGTATACCTTGGAGGCCGGGAATGTGCACCTGGGGGTTATTTTTTCGAATTTTTAATTAGAATTTTATTTCTTAAAAAATTAAGCGAAATTTTGGCGGGTTTCTGCTATAACTTCCGAAAATATTACCGTACTAAAAAGATTTTTACATCAAGTTAAAGATAAAAAATTTATCTTTTAAATGATATCAATGTTTTAACCTTAAAATTAAATTTCTATTTTTAATGAATTTTTAAATAAATATTTTAACTATATTTTTCAACAATTGTTTTCTTACAAAATAAAAATAAAGTTTACGCTGCACGAGCACGTTTCGCATTCATGAGAAAAAATTAGCTTTTTTCAAGGTACTGCAATCACATTGATTAAAGCTGCAATTAAAAATAAATTAAATCTTTTTGGAAATGAAATCTGCAAAAATATAATTTTCGGCACGTGTCTGTAGGAAATGAAACAAACATAAAATTTTATTTTTTCTAAAAAATAAATTCAAGAAAAATTATTTTATGATCTTTTACAATCTCTATATTATTAATCAAATAAATCAGTTTTATTTTAAGGCAAGTTTTGTTTAATATGAACAGGATATCCATTCAAATCAGGGTCACACAGCTAATTTGTAAACCTTTAGTAAGACGCAGATCTGCTAAAATGATCTAAAAGGAAAATGATTATATTTTATGTAACTTGATTCAATAAATGCTCTAATAAATAACGAATTTTTGATTTTACATAAAGCTTCTGCTGTGGAAATCACGATTAACGAAATGTTCTTGAAACACTACTATTTTAAATAAAAAGAGTTAATTTCCAATCAACTAAATCAGTCACTTAAACTGACTGATTTATGAAAATTTGAATATCACTATTCAATAAAAAAAGGATAATTTTAGATTTTCCATCGATCGTTTCAAAGAAAATACGTCAATCACCACGCATGTTTCTTAAGATTAATTGACCTAAGATCATGAAAATGTTGAATTTTTCTAAATTTTTAACATTTAAAACTTCATAAATAAGTCTTAGTTAATCGTGGAAAATAGAAACATTCATTTATTTATTTAAAATCTGGTGTGTCCAGAATATTTCTCAGAATATGATACCTTACTGCATTAAATTTAGGCTTTATAATTTTTGAAATATATTTATAGGCCGGAACAAAATATTATTATTGATTTCATTTCCCTCCTCTTGAAAGCAAAACTAAAAACTGAATTTTATGCTGAATCTGAGAAATTTTTGTTGAATTATTCTCTGAGATATTACATAAATTATGAAAAATATTTTGTAGTTCACATAAGACTTATATACAGAGCGATTCTGTTTGCAATACTCATATTCAATAATAATAAATAAATAACAATAAAGATGATAAATAAAATAAAACGCTTGGTTTCATTAAAAAATATCTTTATATTAATTGCAATTTCATCATTTTCACTTTAAATTAAATTTGAAGTTTTACCGGAAATGACATTAGCAATATATATATAGTAAGTTGAACGAAACTATCTAAACAACAGTATAAGTTTGGTATAACTATCAAAATTTGAAGATTAAAAATGTTTTGTTTGAGAATCTATTAAGAGACCAGTTACTAAAAATATTTAATTGAAAATTATAGCTAGCGGTAATACTGGAGAACCGGCTGGTCGCCAAGGGCGCCTAGTACAAAATAAAGATGAAACTACCTTGATTACTTTCTGCTTTAAATACAGCATAGTAGTTTGTATTTATATCGGTAGCTTAGACATGTCAAGCTCTAATTTACATGGACTGACGATATTTACCTTAATGATTGTCTGCAATATTTTGTTACGATGTCTTTTTTTGAATACATGTCGATTGACATGGAATAAAAATAGATAATATTTTCCTTAGAGATCAGGGTTTCCACTCTCCGAGTTCAACAGATTATTAGTTTTGTAATGGATGTTCTGACCTCTATGATAGACCTACCGTTACCATGTTACAACTACTCTTCTTTTTGCTATTCCTTTCTTGTTCTTATTGTTTCGGAACTAACTGCAGTAGCGCTGATACGCCATTGAAAATGTGGGTCGTCATGATTCACTACATTTCCACGGATCTTTTTTCTTAAACTGGATTTTCTTTTTCACATTCGAACGATTTTTTTTCGTTGCTTTTGTTACTGGATGCAATTAGTCTTGGAAATCGTATACTTCATTATAAAGATTCCCTTTGTTCAGCAATAACGCAATTCTTTTTTAGAAACTTATTCTAATTGGAACGTTACGTTTCAAATTATTTATTAAAATATTAAAATTTGAAACTGATTTAAAATACAAAAATAATGCGGTTTATGCACTTTATTTTTATATATGAAAAGAAACCACTTGACGCATTAAAATTAGATAAATAAATTAGAAAATAAAAATGCTTTTTAGAATTAATTAGAAAATAAGATAATTATATATTGTGATTGTTAATTAGATATTGAGGGTTTTTTGCCTTTCTTTTTTTTACTGTTAATGTTTGTTTATTAAGTTTGATGTGTTAATGATTATTTATTTGCTTTCATTAAATTGTGTATGATTTTTGAAAATCAAAGGAAAACGTTAAGCTTTTTGTTTCGATTTTGAAAATGTTTGAAGTTCCAGCTTTTCAAATAAAATTAAATTTTATAGAAACTCCATGATAGTGGATAGCATGAAAATCAGTATCCAACATGTTCTTTTTATAGAATTTTGAATTAAGTACTTTATTGTATATATTGTGTGTTCAAAATTCATTTCTTTTTTTTTCTCTTAGTAGATTTACAGAATATTAGATCTGAAAATACAGTGGGTAAAAAAATGTTTTCGTACGCAGCTATGACAGTTAATGAAAGTTTTATTTTTGACTCAAAATATTTTGCAATGAAAATGAGTATTTGAAAATTGGTTTAATACAATTTCATTTATTATTTATGAATATTATAAAGGAAAAAATACGGAGGGAATTAAATGCTTAAATATAAAGAAGCAAAAAAGGCCACTAATAAGGAAAAAAAAGTTTCCTTATGGTATTTACATAGTACATATAAGATTATTTTTATGCTGTCCAACTTACATTTAATGATCGGTAGGCCCTCCTTTGGCCTTTATCACTTCTCTCAAGCGTTGTGGTATACCCCCCCCCCTCCCCAAGTTTTTTTTTTGTTGTTGTTGTTGTTTCTGGTGAAATATTGCACCAAATGTTCTGAATGGCCTTTTTGTGTTCAATCTTGTTCATAAGTAATTTAAAAAGATAAAAAGCAAAGATTATAAGAAATTGTGCTTGTATATTTCTATTTTATCTTTCTTACGGAAACTTTTTTTTACCCACTGTATGCTTTTAAATAACAATCACGGCTAAAAATAAATTGTCAAAACGAAAGAACATATAAGACAATCAATTCATCGATATATCATAAATATCAATATAATATGATTAAACAAGTATACTTCCAAGCAAATTCATAATATTAGGAACAGTGAACTAATGTTCTCTCTAAATTAAGCATTGACTTCTGTCACAACTAGAGTTATTAAGTTCTTAATCCTGTTATTTAACAAAAGAGTGAAAGACGAAAGACTGAGAAATTTAGAACTGTTGCAGGCAAAGGTATGTTGAAATTATGAACTGGCTTCATAAGAACCTTGACCCTGGGGTGCACGTCCAAATAACTAAACTGGTTTATTCGATCTGGATGACACGTGAAGCTTCAGGGGGCCAGTGGCCTGGCAACTGTGTCTAGGCTTCTGAATTAAACGATTGTGGATTCGAGCTAGAAATCCTGATGACCATCAGGATCAAATACCTCCTAGTTGGTGTGATATGATGGCTTGTATTAAATTAAAGATTGTAGATCGACTGTCGTATTATTTATTTGACCAAAGTTCAAAATAACGAAGTTGGATTTAAATAAATAAAAAAAAAAAGATCTCGTATATATTGAAAACAAGACGTTAATCTAAAAAAATTAAATTCGAAGTTTCTGATCATAAATGTTTTTTTTTCCTTTTTTTTTTTTACAAAATATGGCATAAAATGATACAATTTTTCAGCGCTTCAACATGGACAGTTAATACCGCTATGCTGAACTCAAACAGCTCTTTATCTTGTATTTTCATTTATTCGAACATTAACATTCTTGTATTTTCATTTATTATGTGAAAGTTTTAAACATTATTGTAAAAACATTATAAAAAGTTGTAATTTCTGGCAAAAATAAATAAATAAAACAAATAAATAAAAAAATTAGGTGATTCGAATATTTTGTCAGAAATATCGTAAGATGATAATAAATTTTGGTTTATTTTTCATTTTTAAACTTTGCACTCTTATATCCAATATGACTGGCCATTATGCAGGACGCATCGTTTTCGCATTTTTGTTGGATAATGAGTTTAACTGCAAAATTTTTCTTATTAACTTTAGGAATTATAACACACCTACAATTATTTTCGATATTTCTAAATATTAAAAGGAATCCTCACACTCACATATACATAATAATGCATCTTATTATTTCCCGGAATACAAAGAGTTAATTGAATAACATCAATAATATGTAAACAAAACAAGAATTTAATATCGTCACAATGTGCATGAATATAAAATCTTCAAACTAAAGTAATGAAAAGTATCAAAGAAAAATATGTTTAAAATTAATTTTTAAATTGATAAAAACCGAAAAAAATGCTAGAAAATAAAACTGTTATCAATGAAAGCATTTTTGTTTTACATTTAACATACAAACACTCATTTAAATATTTCTTGTGAATTTCAATGTGTAATAAAAGTTAAAATTCGCCGTAGTAAATGTATTTAAATTCAAGCTGATATCTTGAATCAGCGGAATTCTATTTTATATTCAATCGTATACTTTAGCACTCAGTTCAGTTGAAATGTTTTCATAATCGCTGAAGAGTTCCGGACTCGAATCCTTTTTTTTTTCATGTATCAAATTGTAGTGTCATTAAATCCACGAATACTATTTAAATGATTTCAAACGTGTAGGTTTATGCATTCTTTCCCGCACTTTTATTAAAATGTTTCTGGTATTCCAGAAACATTTCAAATGTTTCTTACAAATGTCAAATGTCAAATGTTTCTTACATAATTTCGAGGTGTTTTCACATCTCTAGATTGGATTTGTTTTTTTAGCCTACTTTCTTCGAGCACATTTACGGATATTTCTAAAGAAAACCGGAAGAAAATCAACAAAGAGCCATGAAGCAAGCGAAAGCTGCAGGTGACTGTTTAATGCGTCAATTGTAAAAGCTGATAATTTTTTTAGAAGCCGAGCAAATTGCGAAATTTTTTTTCACACCACTTAAACATTGCTACAGCTCGGTTTTTATTTCTTTTGCAATAATTTAAGTGAGAGCAATAGAAAAAAAATGTCTCTAATGGATTGGGATAAAGATTATATGCTAAGTTGTTGTTCTTACTAAAAGTCGGAAATGAAATGGAGAAAAAATAAAATTTTAGATGTCAGACGAATTGGATGTAGCAATACAGTCTGACTAGTCTGTAAATTTATTTGTAAAATGCATTTTCGCAGATGCGTGACCGAGAAGAAGAAACTTTTGAAATTTTAAAACTTCGATTTATTCTTTCCGAATGCAGAATTATGAAACAAGTAAGAATAATAATAATTCCATCGTCCATTTACATTGCGATACAAATGCAGACGAGCAAAAGAGACAAAAAATTTTTCCTTTCAGTGGTTTTACTATGATATTTTGATAGGGATTCTTTGACAAGTGTTGACTTTGGAAAGGGAAATTTAGGTATATTTAAAAGAATCATTAAAACATTAAAGATTTTTATCCCTTTGATAAGAACGTGAGAAACTGCTGAATTCATCAGTTTTCTAGAAGAACACGTATTAAAAGTAATTAAATAAAATGTGGAATTGAATAATGAAATAAGAGAGCATTTTAGAATGAAGTTAATATGGGTTAAATTAAGATAAAAATTAGGAAATTAATTAAGGTTTAAACTAGATTAAGAGATATCATAACATATATATATAAATAGAATCGCATAGTTATTGAACGATGGAAATATATATATAGATATATATATATAGTTTCATAAGTATTCCAAAAAATAAATAAAATAAAATAACGAGATATGAACGTCTAATCCAAAATATTGTGTCATAATAATATTTTAGGCTTGATTTTTCCATCTTTATTTAGTAATTCATTCTTTAATACATAGATGTACATCTTAAAAAGGCATTGATTTATGAATAAAAAATTCATCTCAACACGCATGTGTATAAACCAAATAATCAAAATAATAAAAAATAATACTGTAAAATATACTTAAATTATTTTATTAAAATAAGATAAAAACGGTTACTGGAATAAAAAGTTTATTTTGCAATTTTAAAAATGATGTAAATACCATTTTTTTCTTCTTAATGCTTCGAAGTTATTGAGAAATATGAAAGTGACACACCTTTTCTTAATGTGTACCTACTAAAGAAGTAACTACATGATACATTTGAAAGCTGTTATGCTAACAATCTGCCCTTGACATTTTTGTTTTACTTGCTTTGGACGATTTTTACCTCATGCATGTAGTGTTGCGTCTATTGGAATTTATAGCTAGTATGCAAGTATATAAATATTATCATGTTAAATTCTTTCCCCTACTTCAATATTGCATCACACCGAAACATTTTTAAGAATTATTTCTAAGTATCAAGAAACGTAGTTTAAAATAAAAATATGAAAAAAAATTGAAAAAACTTTTTGAACTAAATAAGCTACATCACTTGAATTAAAATAAATAAATCCATTTCTAAATATTTTTTAAAGTTAAGAAAAGAAATGAAAAGAAATCTGGACAGAAAAATAACAACATCCAATTAGACGGATCTTCTTTTAATTAATCAAATTTGCTATGAAAAATAAATACACTGAAAAAAAAGTCAGTTAAATTAAAAATAATGTAAATATTTTGGTTAAAAATCAGTTTTCTATATTAATTAATTATAATTAATATTCAATGAAATAAATATTCAATGAAATAAATATTCAATGATTTCGCTAAAGTTAAATTAACATGATAATTAATAAAAATATTATTATTAAGATAGACAATACTATTTTAACTATATTAACAAAGATTGCCGGCGTCCTGGCATAAGGGTAGCTCGTCTTTCCCGTGACTTGAGAATTCCGAGTTCGAGTCCCGGTTCGGGCATGGTTGTTCCTCCTCTGTGCTTTATCTATGAGGTGCGTGAATGTGCCCGCCCTGTGAAAAGGGGGTTGTGCAAGCGAATGTGATGCATGAAATACCTAAGTCGTACTTTTGGCCCAAATTGGGGCTACTAAAAAAACAAGAGACGTTCATTCGGCTTGAATCGCTGACAGATAACTGTTAGCGGGTTTGTAAAGTGCCATAAGTCACAACAACGACAGCAAAGATTTAGAAAGAATTATCCACAGTAATAAAAGAAAATTCAATTTAATTTATTATATGCAATCAGAACTAATCTTTTTAGATTTAAATGCAATGCCGAAATATTTCATTCACATTTAAATGATTTTGGTGAAAATTTAAATTAAGAATATTATACTTCATCATGATGTTGCATTGTGATTTTAAGCTGAATAGAATGAGATGAATTTTACAAACAGGAACTCTTAAATTTATAAATCTACTTCAAATACAAATCTAAAAAAAAGAATTATTGACGCTAACTCACAAAATTCTGTAAGTGATAACTTATTTATTTATGTGTATGTACTACATATCCTAAGTTATTTTGAAAAGTCACCGATTCCTTGAAACCAAACGACATAGAACTAGGTAAATAAATAAAACGGTTCTTTAAAAGAATCTTTCGTTTCTATTAAGAATTCAGTAGCGAATTCATTATTTCTCTCAATTTCTGCAACAGACTGGATTTTTCGTGCAATATTCATGTGCAAAAGTTCAATGCTCGGAATATCCGGCTCATAAAGTTTGTAGAGAGAAATTCTTTACAGGAAACTCAGTAGGAAACGGTTGTACTTCAATCGAAATTTTAGCCATCCTGTTGAGTCAATAGAAAACTCAAACTTCCTCATGTTGATAATTGGTTAAAGTTACGAATTAGCATTATTATTATTATTATTATAGCATTATTATTTAAGAGTTAAACTTATAATACATAAGGAAAATCGTTTGTATTTTTTAAATGCTTAATACATAGATTTTTTTTTAAAATTTGCCTCCATACCAACATGCTATAAATAAAAAAAAGAGTTATTTTATGTAATCTAAAAGTAATTTTAGGTCCCTAGTCAATTATCTGTATTGATATTTATACAAAAAAGATTAATATGATAAATATTTATTCATCACAAAAGAAAAAAAAAATGTTCTTTTCCACAAAAATTTGTTGTGTTTAGTAAATCTTTTTTACCATTTCTCATCCATCTTTCTGTTACGAATTTTTTGAAGTAAAGATAACTTCCGATTTTGTACAATCGAGAAAATTTTAAGATATGAAAACTGCTGTCAGAAAGTAAAAATAAATAATGAAAATATTGAAAAGAAAATTTGACACAGTTTAGTAGATTATTTATATAGATATTTATGCAAAAAGATTAATCTGATAAATATTTACTCACCACTAAATAACAAAAATTAATTGTTTTTTCATACTAAAATTTGTTCTATTTAATAAATCTTTTTACTATTTCTCATCAATCGTTCTGTTATGAATTTTTAAAGTAAAGATTTGTAGATAACTTCCGATTTCGTACAATCACAAGAATTTTAAGAATATGAAAACAGTTGTTAGAATGTAAAAATAAATAAATAAAACATTGAAAAGAAAATTTGACACAGTATAAATTTAGATGTGGGTTAGTAATAATTCCCATACGTCAATCGTATTATATTTTTACTTCCTCGTATTCAAAGTTATACACTCGAACTTGCTCTTTTAAATTTATTGCATACTTATCTTAAAATTGTGCCTTTAATAAATTATTTTATGTGAAAAGATTTAATGAAATAGTTGAATGATCAATTTCATTTCAAGGATTTTTTTCACAAAATATTTTTTTACAGCTTCTAATTTTTTACGATAAATGCTGTGAACTTTTCCATTATGAATATTAAAACAAATTCTATATTTATTTTTTTAAAACGAAGGAATTATTCACATGAAAATGTAACCTGTAACACTAAATATCATATCCTGTAATAGAACAACATTTATATCTCTTTTTGAACCGAACTTACTAAAAAAAGATAAAACTTTCCTTTTGAATATTGAAATTTGATTAATCAGTTCCAGTTAAAAATCAGTTTAATCGGAATAAAATTATAATGCATTATTTCGACAAACTATGAAACTTGATATCCATTCAGAGATTTTAAGCCTATTTTTTCCCCCTTGATAAACTAAAGAATTTTTCTTCGTGCATTGACACCCTTTTAAACGCAAAGGATCTGTCTTTACAAGCCGATCACGTTTGCATCGTTGCATCATCAGAAAGCTTCAATTTAATTTTGATTCGGTAACAATTTGGGTTCGTTATTGTGACATTTGTTTTCAGGTTAGTTGTGGCAAGAGTATGACATAATTCCCATTTTATGCGAGTATCCTTCAAAATTAATTATAAATAAAAGTAAAGTTCATTTGTAAATGTCAGTATAGATAAGAGTATTTTAAGTTTGGAGATCAAGGGACAAAATGTTTTTATTTAACATTCTGCTTCCTATAATTCTTGTTCATTATAGATTGAAAGTAGCAGCGTTTTACATGTGAAGCGATGTTATAATACGTCGTACCGAAGACAATTTGTTGCCAATAATAATAATAATAAAATGCGATAAGTAAATGAACTTTCAATATATATGGTTTTAAAATACATCTTTTTATCTATTAAACATAGTGAAATAATTTTTAAAAATTATTTAATTATGTTTAATATATTTGTTCAATGGCCTAACGTTTTCTCGTCTTTTCTGGAATGAAAAAAAATAATAATAATTGCACTTAAAAGTTAAAATTTTTATTTTCTGTTATTTTCTACTTTTTAATCTTTAAATCAAACTTCATTATCTTTAATTATAATTATTAAAGAATCTTGAAATCTGTAAATTATAAATAAATAAAAATTATATGTAAAAATATAAAATTCACTACCAGGTAGCGCCACATTTATGGAATCAAACTGCAATAAAAAATTGATTATCTGATTAATTAAGTTCTGAAAATGCTAAAAATATTAATGTAGTTGGGAAAATTCAAGTTTAGAATTATAATATAATAGGAAATGAGTGAAAGATTTCTTAGAAAGTTCATTTAACAAACATAAAATAAGTCAATTTAAAAATGTATATACATTAATAAAAATAGATTATAGTTTTTATAAAAAAATTAAAAGAAATTCGAATTTCCAAATATCATAGCAGGATAGTATTTTAGGCTCGATCCATGTATGTATATTGTTTTAAAATTTGCTTTTAGTTATAGAGAAAAGATAATGTACTTTCGAAATTTTTTTGTTTAATATCGGTGGAGTATCGGTCCAATAAATGAAACGACGAAAATATTAAATAATATACATGCAAATATTTTTAAAAATGTATTGGTAACAAAAAATGCGCAAAAATAAAATCGGTATCACAAAAAAGTCTTTTTAAAAAGATATATTGAAAAAAAAATGGTTTTTATTCATTAGTTAGTTAAGAAGCTATTGTGGAAAAGCATAAAAGTTGTAATTAACTTTTAATTTAAAAAATTTAAATAAAACTTCGAAAATGCCTTTTCTAGGTAGTATCTATCTACAAGAAGTAATTACAAGTTAAATTTTATAAATCTAAATCCAAGCATTTTCTTTTTACCTTGCGTGTGCCATCATGCATTGCGTCTTGTGCATGTCACAACACGCATTTTGCAAATAGTAGCCAAAATAATAGTCATCTTAATAATATCATAATAAAAAAAACATTACAAAGGAAAAAAAAATAATACAATTAGACTTCCAAGGACGATTCATCCGGTTGGATATTTCTGGCTCCCTGGTGTGCATCATGACCTGTCCTATCACAAAGTCTCTCACAGTGAGGGTTATTTTGGGGTTATTTGAGACCTCAGGTTGAATAATGGAAGACAGTTTTTCGCAATGCGGTGATCAAGGAAATGATAACTTCTTACCGTTAGTTATTCCATGAAGTTCAAGGTCAAACAGTTATGCAACGGACTTACTTAACACATTTATTTTTCCAGGGCTATTTTTAAAAGAACATACATAGGTTGTTTCCAATTTTCTCGCTATTTTCTCAGCACGTAAATGACTTTTAAACAGAATTTAGTAATTTGATTTGAAAATTAAGATTTTACCTCAAAAGTACACGAAAAAGTTAGCCTTTTTTAAAAATTCATTTTTTAAACTCTTTTTCTTTTGATAGACTAGATATTAACCTTTCCATCTTCAATATTATAACAAATACACTAAATTATTTATAAATACATTTTATTCTATGTTTTTTACAGTGTTTTTGAATAGTAATAGACATTTTTGTGAAAAAAGAAGTGAAAACTATGTATCTATTGTTATTCTATCAAAGCATTTTAATTAACTTTATACTAACAAATCGAAATTTTAAAAACCGCGGAAGTAATTACTGAAAGATTACAATTGTTTTACTTAAAATGATTAGCATATACTTCATTAAAAAGCATTAAAATATTTTTACAACCTCTATAAAATTTTATTCTTATAATTTTCATCATTAATGGTTAAAACCAGTTACTTTTTTGGTTAAAACCAGTTTCAGCTAATTTATTGTTAAATCACAAATCTGTTTAATGTACAATTAAAAATCTACAGAAATTATGGTCAAAACTGGATAAAACTGCTCTTGTGTGTAAAGTTATTTATTACCCAATTATATTTATATTTGGCAATTAAGTTACTTAATTATTTTTGAGAATAACTGAACTTACTAATTAATTAACATTGAAATTGCTATTAAAAACAAATTAAACTATCATTTTTTATTAGACAAAAATTATTCCCTGTGTAGATTAAAGCATATTATTTTAATAAAAAACTGCTACTCTTTCATACTGCTGCTTAAAATTACATTGGTTATGAAAAAGAAGTAGCAAAAAAGAATTTAAAAAAATTATGAGACAGAGGAATATTAAATCCTTATTTTATAAATTTATTCGTCAAATAAAATGGATTTGACTATTCCGTTATCCCATATTAAAAATTTAATTCAAGAAATCTTATTATAATCTTATTATCAAAAGCTTTAATTATTCACTCAGAGAAATTATGAAGTTCTTCAAGAATTAGCTGTAATATTAAAAGAAATATTAAATTCCTAATTTATTCCTATTAGTTATTAAATATAAGAAGTTAATAATCATTAATTCCTGCTTGAACAAAATAATTAATCTTTTGAAAAATAATTTATTCTTTCACTGAAAACTCGAGAAGAAAATACAAAAATATGAATACAGCATAATCGCATCACCATTTTTTCACATAAATCTTTTGTGTTTTTTCCCCCTTAAAATTGATATATATGAATTTTTAATTATTCCGAATGATAAAAAATATTTATCAACTTGATATATACATCACCAGAGAAAAAAGAAGAAGAGTGAAATAACAATTTTATCAGGACTTAAAGTTTGGGTATTTATTTTTAAATACAACTTTTTAATCTTTTATATGAATAATCTATATCTATACTTCTATACTTATAAATAAAGCTCAATGTGTGTGTGTGTGTTGGCGCTCTACAGGCCAGGTCATTTGACCTACAGCTACCAAATTTGGTACATGTATACCTTAGAGGTTTGGTACCTTAGAGGTCAGGAATGTGCACCTGGGGTCCCTTTTTTGAATTTTTAATTAGAATTTTAATTATTAATTAAAAACTAACTTTCCCACCAAAAAAGATCTTCCATTTTTCCCACCGCCAAATGAGTAAGGCTTCAGTTTTTTTTTCTTTTTCCCAACAGTAATGAGGCTAGGGTTAACATTTTTCGGCCGATTATTTCAAACGATTCTGTTTATTTTCTTAATGTTTTATGCATTTAAAATTAAACATTGTTAATTAATCCATCTTTAAGATTCATTCTGAAGTACTTTTGAATTAAAATAACACAGAATAAAGGAAATTAAAAATTTCTAATCTGCATAGCGTTACCCCAACTTGCGTAGAAAAATTCACGCATTTGCGTTACCGTAACTGGCGTTGAAAATTCATGCATGCGCATTGTGTTCTGATTGTTGACATGACAACCATTATCAACGGATGATTTAAATTATTTTTAGGTTAGTTGCATGCTTTTGTAATTAAACTGTATTTATGTTAGTTATATATTTTTTGTATATGCTTATAGTTTTAAGTACATCGTTTTTTAAGTAGTTTTTTTTAAATCTGTTTTCGACCGATTATTTTAAACGATTCATTTTATTTTCTTATTGTTTGATGCATTTAAAATTAAACATTGTGTTAATTAATCGATCTGTTCATGATGAATCTGAGAAAATTTTGTTGACAAATTCTTGATATATTTTATAAATTAAGAAAGATATTCTTTAGTGCCCATAAAGTTTAAACGCTCAGTGACACTATCAGTAATCATATAAAAAATGCTTTGTTTCAGTAAAAATGTTATTATATTAATTGCAGATTAATTCTTTCCACTTTAATTTAAAGCATAAATTCTACGAGAGGTAACAGAAAATTAGAGAGATACATATTACGTTATGACTGAAGGCCTTTATAATATTATGAGTGAATTATATGACTATCAAAATTTGAAGTTTTAAAATATTTTGATGAAGAATCTATTAAAGTTGGAATTGCGTAAAATATTTAATTATTAAAATTTAAACGAACATTAAGATTGGCGAACCGGCTGGTCGCCAAAGGCGGCTAGTATTAAATATAAGGAACTAGGGTTGGGTTGATACCTAGTTTCATTGTACCACGTATAGGTAATATTGATACTCGATAATACATGATATGGGATACTCGATTATACGATTATGATACAATCGGTAACCGAATCGATAATCGAACTGATTCAGATGGTAACCGATTCTATTTTTTCGTCGGACTGAAACAAACTAATCGTGGAATACCGATTCTAGCACTTACACTGAGGAAATTAAGATTGAGTGGATACTTGGATTATCGCTATCAACAATAATGATACTAATATACGATTGTACCTGATAATAAAAAAGGAAACTCGATTCCACCGAAGAACCGCCTTGTAAGCGGATTTAGTTCACCCTAAATCCATCAAGGCCAAATATCCCTTCGCTTGTATGGATACTTGCATTAGGACATCAGATGTCATTCCTATCATCTGATCATGGCTCAAAATTATGAGACCCATACAAAATTACGCATGAACGTCAATATAACTAAAATTTTAAAAAAATATTTTTTATAATTAAAATATTTTTTTATTATTAGTAAACCAGGTAAAAGACCATTAAATTTTTGTGAAAGAATTATTAGTTAAAAAACAATTAAATATTTAATGTAATTAAATAAAAAATAAATAAAATGCCAGGCATTTATTTATTTTCTGTTATTATTTTATTACTATTTAAAAATAAATTTAAAATGGTTTTTATCACTTTTCATTTATGATTAAAGTTATTTAATAATTATAATCCCTTAGAATGAAAAAATAAATGACACTTTTATAAAATAGAATAATAATCAATTGTATTTATGTATTTGACATTTTTAAGAAAATTCATAAAATATTCATAAAATGAGTTATATTGCAATCCAAAACAAACCGTTTGTAGAACAATTTATAAACCTCATGGAAATGTTAACATTATTGAGTTTTAAAAGAGCATTTTTATACATGAACGTCTTATTAATTCATTTTTGTATTTAATTATTTGAATTTATCAGAAAATTCCAAGCCTTGAACAAATGTTTCTTCAAAAAATAAGTTAAAAGTAATTTTTCGATAATTTCTTATTTTTTCAATAAAATAATAATAATATTGTATACAAACGTTACAGTTATTTATCTCAAATAATGTCTGTATTATTATTTCTAATTTACATTGTTAATTTTATATACTTATACTCAACTGTAAACTAATACAGTGGATTTTTGACTAATTCGAAGCCGATTGCACAGCATTAAAAATCTGATTTATTCAAAAATTTCGAATTCAAAAAATTTGAATTACAAAATGAATGAAAGACAATAATGAGACATCGATTAACTTTTAATATTTCACTGTTTTAATAAGTAATACATAGTTAAAAAAAATAAAAGATAAGTAATTTTAATGAATGAAAAAATATAAACATTTTTAATCATAACTGAAACATTTTTAATCATAACGAAAATCTGGAATTTAAGGAGCAATTTTAAAAGGATAAACAAAAGTTTGAACCAATAATTGTGCAATAAAATTTCAAAATTAACGAAACAATTCGAATCTGATCCATTCAGACTATTTTTTTAAAAAAATTGCAAATTTTTCATCATTTTTTTTATTTAATAGATTGTACAGAAATAAATAACTGGAATTAAAGTGGCTTAAAATATTATTTACAATGTTTGCAGAGGACACATTTAGTTAGAAAAATATTCTTTTAAAAATTTGTTCAGAAAGTTTTTTTTTTTTTGCTAATATCAGTTTTAACTTTGAATTAAATAAAATATATTCGAATTACAGACGATATTTTAATCTCATGTTAATAAGGAAATCAAGGCTTTTGAGAAAATTTTGAATTAAAAACGATTGAAGTAACCAAATTATTCTGTTTCATATTGCACTGTTCAATTTATAATTTGATATATCCATTCTTTCTGGCAATGAAAATATCTGAGTTCGTTAGCTAACACAACTGAATTTTCTTTTTGGAGAAAGGTTTTAATTTCGAACAACATGAAAAATCATGCTCAAACTAATTTTTTTGATTAAATTATATTTTCAAAGAAATAAGGTGAGATACAGCTGTTGCAATCGTTTAAGCTTTCATAAGAGCGAGGAATATGCTTATGAATGTCAGCTCTTAAAATTTAGTATCTTTCTACCTACGTTCGAGTGTAATTCAGTAATCATCGATGCATTTCAGGAAGTAATTTCCGCATTTCATTTTTGCAAGTTGAATGACATTTTATGTCAAGGTTACACATTTTTCTTTCGTTTTTACGCCAAGGGGAGCAAATTTACTACTGCTTGACGAAAATTATGACGTATCGTCGACTCAGAAGTAGTTTTACGATAATATGTAAAGTGCTCTTCCATTAAATATGACTAGTTTTAAGAGATTTTAAATGCGAGTGATTTCGTAATTTTGTTCTTTTAGTGTAATTCGATTAACCCAGATGGGAAAGTCTCGCAACTACATAGTAATTTGTGGAAATGTTGCTTTTTTGCGAGTTGTATCTAGTTGGTGTTTGAAATATCTGTGTCTGAAACAAATATTTTCATATTTCAGGTTAGTTTCGCTTTGAAATTGTCTCGACATAGTTGTTAGAAAACGATATTGAATTATTGCAATAAAATTAATTGTAAGAAGATGAGAAATTTCAGTAGAGTACCATTTAATTGCTTTCTTAAAGTAATAATTAACATCGTAGAAGAGGTTATCTTTATGATTTTTTCCATACCTTAAAAGTGCACTTGAAATATTGAGTTTTTTTGAGAAATATCGGGATTAAAACAATACTTTCTTGTCTAATATTTTCAATGTAAAAAGAAAGTACTTTTGCATAAGCATAACAGATGAAATTATTTTATCGTTTGGAATATGAAATGCCATTCTGCTTCTCTTAATGAAAAGCAGAATATCAATTGCCGATGTCTAATTTTCTACATAAATTGCTAATATTTATTATATAAATATTTCAAATTTTGTTCGTTACTGAAAGTTTTACACTATTCTCAGAAGACTCGGATGAAGAAGAGAGGACATTTTAACGTCTGAAATTTTTAATTCTAATTAAATAAACTTAAGAATTCTTTTAATACTAATAAAAATATTGCCAAAAATAATTCAGAAATATGAAATTAGCAATAAAATTAACAGTCGGCTAGTAACGGATGCTGAGGATTTTATTTAAAAATCGTCTGCATTAATTTTATTTCATTGAAAACTTCATTGAAATAATTATATGAATGAAAAGATAAAATTTAAAATGGTATAAAAATATTTCTTGTGGATAATTTGTTCCAAAGTTGCTGCGGAAGAATAGGAATTGCTGTGGAATTATCTTTTTAATAAAATATGTACTTTTTGCATTATAAATAAATAACCGACAGAATTTATCTCCTATTTTCAATAATAAGTGTGCAATATTTGGATGAATGTGCATCTGAAAACGCGCGCGCACTCATATACACTACAATATTCAATATTCTGAATGTACTATAATTTCAGTAACTTTATAAATAACTATAAATAAAGATAGTTACTAATGTTTTCTATCTAAAATTATAAAATATTTTCATATGAATATATATTGTGAAGAAGTTTATAAGAAACAAGGAGATATCAAATAAGAAGTGTTTTGAGTTTGATATTTGGAAATTAAGTTGAATAAGAGACGTGGAAACTGTTCAAATGATTCAAATCTTTAACTTAACTCATAATTTTAATTATTATGGAATCGATTTGATGTTAATTTTTTTCCAAATTAATTACTAGATAGCGCTGATCACATGGAAGAAAAATATAATCAAAATGAATAGATTGATGCTTAAATTCTGAAAATATTAAAAAGTACTATTTTTTTAGGAAACCGACAACAGAATAGCATTAGAACTCCAAGACATCAGAAAATGTGAGAAAAAAAACGATTACAAAATTCCTCTTTTCAAACATGTAAAAAATTTAGTTAAATAAACATTCGACACTCTCTATGTTTAATCTACAAATAACAATATTTGCAGACAAAGCAAATCTCCTCAAGTGCAAATAACACCCGTTCACTTCTTGAATAACTTTCTTTCTAATGACCAACAAAAACGTGGAAATGCTTTATCAGCAAGAGAAGCACTAACAAGGAAAAATGAACAAACCCAAGGTTACGTGTGAGCAACAAAAACTGCTTAGTGTTCGGTGTTATAACAATCTGACTGTGTATATTCTCAGCTTCCAGATTCTTTTTTTTTCACTAATGACCTAGGTTTATTAAACAGGTCGTATGTTCAGGTAACGGTCAACTTAGATTGCCTAACTTTGAGTTTCTATACAAGAGATTACGTAGGCTTGGGTCACGTATATTTAGTAAATATTTCTGCACTCGGACGTTTTCCCGGTGGAAAATTTCTGTTGTATCAGAGCACTCATTTAGGTTAGCAGGTTAGTTCTTAAAAATTCAGAGCTTAGATTCATTTTCATTAATCATTCATCCCTTTCGTTTATTAAGCATTAGGTCTAAATGAAAATTTCGTAATATTTCAAAGCAGAATATATGTCTTGACGCAACCTACAAGAGGATTATATTATTTTACGATTGTTTTTTAAAACGTAGATGCGCGCTGAGTTTTTTTTTTTAAACTTTCAAGACGATTTAAAACAAGATTAATAAAATATCGATAAAAATCTTCAAAACTAATATATTTTTATATTTAATATCTAAAAGTTCAATAATTATTTTTTCCCGTTTAATTTTATATCATTAATACTTAAAAATATGTTCAGGTCAAATTTGTATTTTTTAAATATATTCACATTTTTCTTATGTCAAATTTGTTCTTTATGTCAATAATGTATTTTTTATTTCAAATTTGTATTTTTCATGATGCTCCATTTAAAAGAATTTTCGTTTAATTTTATATTATTATAATTTAAAAATTTGTCAGATCAATTCTGTATTTTTTGTTTGTTTTCCTTAATTCACTTTAATTTCCTTAATTTTTCAGGATGAATTTTTATGAATGTTTACTGAATTTGCACTAATATTACGCATTTTTAAAAACTAAAATTGTATTTTAACTATCTAAATAAAATCCAAAAATAAATGAATACACAATCATGTATAGTTGGACAATTCCTATGGACTTCTCTATAATTGCAGTATAGCATAACATTAAACAAGACACGAGGTCCAACAGGATAAAAGATTGTTGCCATACTTTTTGTTCGGATATTATAAAAAAGAATATTGAATAAAGAATATAATAAAGAATTTCAAAACCTTCTGTATTGGAATATACAGAAGGTTTTGAAATATTAAAAAAATTTCATTTGATGCTATATATATATATATATATATATATTGAGAAATTAAAAAATATATACTAACGACAGCAGACACCATTATTAAAGGTGTCAGGTCGGTATATATTCATAATGGAACTCCATGCAACATTTCATAAGTCGAAGCATGTTTGACACAATATTATCCAAGAGATGTTAAAGCGATTTTCTTTTTCTATTAGCGTAGGATTGAAAATATTCTTATCAGTTCTGGAATGTTTTGACATTTCGCCTCTCGAAAGCATTCGATGCATTCTCAGAGAAGTTTTAAGCTGCTATTTCTCATTAGCAGTAGAATATGCTCGTTGTTTAGACAATACTGAAAAACTATTGCTCTATGACATGATTATCGTATTAACCTGTTAACTGGGTAATTAAATTCTATTCAATTCATTTTACATTGAAATATTTCGTCATATTCAGTTAACAGGTTAAAATAATATGTACCAAAATTAGTTGTTCAAAGTGTGCCGGTATCTAATACTATTTTTTGTCGTCTATGAAACCGACTTTTTACCGACAGTACCACGGAAAAGACGAGCACGGAACAATAGAACTTAATTAATGCATCGCTGGGTGATCATATTTCCACTTGCAACCATATATACGCAAAAGCGGCTTTTCATCATGACGCCGATGAACACCATGGCTCTGCTTATAGGTATCGGTCTACTTTCTAGGCATTTTCAGAATGATACCATTCTTAACACTAATTTATTTGGTGGCTGCAATCCAATTTTCGCAGAATCTACTTTTTTTGGAGGAATAATATCGGAGAAAATCTATATACGCATACCTCTTACTTTATACATTATTTATTACAATTTTAAGCGGTTTGCTTTTTTTTCATTTTATGATTATTAAAGATCATAGTGTTATTTTGTCCTTAACTATTGTTCAACTAATTGTTTACAATTTGGGCATTTGTTTTTCAGTGTATAATAGAAATTCCTTCAAATGTTTTAAATCCATTACCTAAAACAGAGACACACAGCACTTCAGGCATGAAAATCTGAAAAAATTCTGAATCTGTAATTCTGCATTTCGGGAGATTCGAATTTTTAGTCTGATTAATTATAACATGATAATTGTTATCTTCACTTCCAACATTTTATCTTCATTCCTTCATTTTATTCTAAAATTTACTCTTGATTAAATATCAGCAATAACGCGCAGACACGAAAATGTATTTAATATTGTCGCAATGTTTGTACCAATTCAGTAACCTTAACAATATTAACCTTAACAAAAAGTTTTATTGTTAAACATGTTTAAAAGATTTTTAAATTAGAGAACAAATCATAAGAAACCAATTGATATTACTAAAACGTTTATTGTTTTAATTTTATAGTTATGTAAAAATCGTTTTAGTTCAATCATAATATGCTCAGAAATTATTCATGGAAAATCTTTCAAACTTTGATAAATAATTTCTTAGAGAACGCTTATTATTCAAGAAATGATTTTGTGCCAACTTTAGTCGTTCTGTGTTTCCCGATTTGTTGTATAGAGCTTTTTGACGGATTTTTTCCATCACGTATGTGGTTATCAGGCTGATCGCATTATTTAACTTTCAAAAAATATAACAGCCTATAAATTATGTTATCTGTTAAACTACTACTATCTATTACTATTTACCAGCCTATATTATCAAATAAAAATAATTGCTGACATATTGTTGAGTCCACCTTCATTACTTATTGTTTTTTAACTCAATGACTATCCTTTTTATTAGCAACCTAAATTTTAGTGTTATTTTATTCTGTTATTATATTTAGTGTTATAAATATAGAAGTTAGAAAATTAAAATCGAAATTCTTTTGTATTATTGATTCATATAAATTTCAAAATCCATCATCTCTTAAAATTAATAAATACAGTAAGAATTATGTTTAAAATAAATTTTTTAATGGTTGTTCTAATGAAAGTATTTAACATTTTATCTTAAGTAATTAAAATATATGCGTACCATTATGTACTCATTAACATACTGTACTCAAATTTAATTTACAGTTTAATATTTTTCATTTTGTTACAGATATTCGAGGATGACTGGGAAGTAGATCCAGCAGAAATGTGAGTATGCGTTATTAACAATTTTAAAACTACCAGTTTTGTTTATTTATAAGGAAAATTGAAATTTATCTCTAAACGCATCAATTCAGAGAGAATAAAACCAAAGCCAAGCAAAGATCCTTTTAGAATAATTGCAAGATAACGTTAAAATACGGGATTTTTATTACAACAGGCAGTTTTAAGTAAACAGCTGGGGAATTTTGAGGCATAAACATCTCTATTTAGAAATCATTTAACTACATTTTACTTTCTTCTTCAGCTTTTATAGTGGATATTATTGCAATATTTATATTTTGATACACATACCATATTATCTGTCCCGTGTAAGCCTACAAAATCTGTCATTTCAAAGATGATACCTGCTTTTAGAGATTCATTTTCTGTATGCGTCTCGTCTGCTTTTTAATGTCTTAAAATTCCTCAAAAATTCAAATTTTGTTGAAAATTTAGTTTAAAACAATAACAGATGCTGTTAAAAATACAGATTGTAATTCAAAAATATTAATAAAATCAATTTATAATAATATGTAATTTAGATTAAAATTTAAAAAGCTTTTGATAATATAAATATATAACTGTATTAGAAAGTTTTACTGAAATCTTAAAAATTCTGAAGTCATTAATTTCATTCTGCCGAAAACTGTTTGAATAATCATTGCTTGACCATACCTATTCCAGTTTACCTAACAAAATGAAAAAAATTACAAAATAACTCTACTTTTTTGTATAATTGTGGTGTCTACTCTAATTATGGCCCAATAACAAGTTTGAAAACTAGCAAAAATAAGCATATACTTACAGTTGAAGAAGGGCTCAAAATTATGTAAAGAATTATATTTTAAATTCTTTCAATCAATAAACACACTTCTAAAAAGCGACGAGTCTTAATTTTTAAATAGTCCCATTTCGTTATAAGTATTATTTAGTAAATTTTTATTCAGGGTCTGGCATTTTAAATTAAAATCATTCAGCTTTAAACTGAAATGTGGCCAAGTTATGAAGCCTTGAACTTCTCTCATGTCAATCAAAGGTCATTTCGAGGAAATGCCCAGAACTAACAGGCAGATCATTCCTTTAGTAGCTAGGGAAAAAGTTTAAAGGCGTTTAAAATAATACTATTCTAAATTTCATATCTAAGTCAGTTTTAAAAGCAGAAAAATGGAACTTTTTATGTTTAAAATATCAGTGAATCAAGAATTTTTTACTAATTATGAAAAAGTAGGACTAGGAACTGTAAAAAGATTTAATATCTTTAATTATTTAGCACTTAATTTATCGAAACATTATAAAATATATTATTCGGTAGATGATAAAATACAAATGTTAAGAAATTTGCTTTGGGTTACGATTAGTTTGAACACTCTGTATAAACTTGAATGTTGAGAACAAAACTTATTATCCCACAAATAAATGTTACTGCAAGTCTCATTGGCTTAGTTGGCAGAGTGCCAATATTTTAATCTGTTCGGCAACAGCAATTTCTATGCTAATAATAAAGATGTAGACCATTCGACCTATAATTACCATTCTTGGTATATATATATATACATTAGAGGATAGGAATGTGTACCACCGAGAGAGTTTTTAAAATATTTAGAGTTTGAATTAATTAAAAACTAAACACAATTTGGTCGATAAATATAGAAATTGTTATAGCACAAGTATAATTTTAAAATCATCTTGAAATTCTAAAAAATAATCTTCTCAATGATATCAATACTGTATAATTATTTCTATTTTTTAATCAATTTTTAAAAATATTTTAAGCGTATTTTACATTATATTTCATTTTTGAAGTAAAAACTCAAATGGTTTTCATTGTTTCGGCTAATATTTCATGCTGACTTTTTTTCTTATTATTAATAATAATAACATGAAGGAACCATATTTTTACAAAATGTTGGTTTGTGTTTTTTTGTATTTGCTATTAATGTTTAACTTCAATATCAAATAATGATGAAAAAAATCTTAATGTTCGTCATTTTCATACACTGCCGCTTTTTTTCCGTAATACAATTGTGTGTATAAAGATATAAACAGAAAATTCATGAAGTGCATGTCAAAATAAATGGAACAGTATAAAGTTTTTAAAATAGTATGAGTTATATATCCATTAAAATTTGAAGCTTGAAAATCTTTTACTGAGAAAACCAGTAACGTTAATTGACCAAAAGATATTTAATTGAATTTTCCGTAACTATTAATTCTAAAGAAGCAATTAATCGCCAAAAGTGGTTACCATTTTAGAACTGTTATTTCGTTATTTTGATGCAAAACATTTTTATTGTTCTAATTTTGATTCAAAATATTATTTATGTTCTAGCACTTTTAGATAATTATTCTAGAACGTTTCTTAAATGTATAAATGCTGAATTCCACAAATTGGAGTACATTCTCTTGTATTAAGAGTTCCTTATAGCTAATTATTTAATTTATTGCTAAATTGTGCTCTATTATTCCTTGTATTTTTGTGGTAGCATAAATGGGCCCTCTTTGAAATGACAAGAAATTTCTCTCTCAAATAAAATAACTAAAATTCCGCAAACATTATCATTACTTGCTTAGAATGGATCTTAAAGAATAATACTCAATTTAAAAAAAAATATTGTTAGGAGAAAAAAAATTACTTTTTATTCAGCCCTTTGTTACAAAGGGAGGGAAGAATATTTTCTTCCCTCAAAATTTTAAGCCATTAAGCCAAAGTATAAATAATACATATTTTTGAAAAATAACTCTCTTGTTCAGTGAACTTCCGGAGGAGAAGCCAACAGTACAGGAGAGTATTCAAGAAACCCTCCAAACCCTCGATCTTTTTATGAACAACAAATTTCAAGAGGCACTCGATCTAATGGAACCATGGTAAGTACTCCTCAATATTTCATAAACATGGACAATATTATTTCAAGTGTTTGGATATTTTTTTATTCATTTCTAAGAATATTTGAATTCTTTTTTCTTGTTTTAGCTTTTAATATTTTTCTTCAGAGAATATTTTAAAACTAAATGCTACAATCTTAAAACTAATTTAAAACCAAAGCGTGATGAAAAAAAAGTAAATGCATTTTTTACTGAATATGCCTAAGTTTTGTTTGATTCATCATTTTGAAGTCAGGAAGACAGTTCAATTTCCAGTGGCTTGTTCCGTCTTTGAAAAGCCACCATGGCCAGATTGATGATGACGATAGAAATTTTGTTAAAATACTTGAGCACACAATCTCCAAAATTAACCGCTTATTTTTTTATGCCTAATAATGTAATTCTCATTTCTATATGGATTTTTACCTAACATTTAAACCGTGGACTGGTGGTCAGCTTGCGATATCGGAGTTAGTTTTCTATCAAGCCTGAAAAGCCCCAAACGCCTGTTCAATGAAACTACGTCGGATGCCCGAGAAATCTATAATATCATTGAGAAATTTACTCCAAGGAGCTCATACTTTGTTCGTTAGAGACATTCATCCAGATGGGTTTGGGGGTCAGGGAAATTTTATGAGAATTTGCAAACGATGTCTAAGTATAAATTTGCTTAGTAACCCTCAACTAAGTAATATTTTTTTCTACATCAATCCACCTTACGAACATGGAATGTCAATGTGGTGTCTGAAAGAACTAGAGATCTTTGAAGAAAAATCAAGCATTCCAGTGTTCACAGATGCCTGCACTTGAATGATATAAGAAATGAGAAAGCTGAAATACTTCTCTTAAAAACTGTCGTATACGTTTCTTATAATACTGTTCCGCCACTCTTTTAAAGTATATTCCATCAGTTTTAAATCACTGAGTGTAAGTCCAAATTCAGGAATTATCAATTGCATTTTTTTTCATATTCAATATATATCAGATACCTTTTGTAAATTAATAGCTTAGAGTATCGGAAATCATTAGCTTTTAAAAGGACAACGACTTTTATAAAGAGAAAATTTTTCGTGGTTTGGAGGATTCTTAATATTTCTCCGATATATTATTCTTCTGAAAAAAAATCAACGGTAAGTAATAGCAATATCTTATGATAAGGCATGGTAGTAATAATAATTCATAAAGAAGTAAAAAAGCTCATACTATATATAAATATTTGTTTAATTCCAAAATGTTAACATAACTTTTTATTTTAATTTTAGGGCACATTGCAGTTCATATCATGCCTTAGGAAAGTCCACAGTGTGTTTCATTCAAACAATATTGTCATTCGATCCTGTAAGTAACACAGGTCCTTTTCAAGAACCTATTTCAAGCATATATCCACCAGTTGTTAGTGGCAACTCGAGTTGTTAAAACGTAGGCAATTATGAGCTATCACATTATAGGCAAATTACATAACACGAATCTCTGCCCTTCTTTAGACTATAAAAAACTAAATACTTATCGATTTAAATATAAATTTCTGAGAATATTGATTACTGTTTTTTTAAATTAAATTTTGTTAAAGCTTATCAATTACTTTTAGAAATATCAGAATCAAACAGGTACAATTTAACTGGCCATAATGATAAAAACCGTGGCTTTTACTATAGCTTCGACTTCAGTTTATGCTGATTATAAAGAAAGTTCCTCTTTATTTTACTAATTGAGATTTAACAACCCTTATCTATTAACTGTGTAGTTAAAGTTAAATGAATGATATAATGCAAAATAATTCTAAATTTAAAGAAAATCATCTTTAAGATGTTAATAGAAAAAGAATAAATTTAATTTTTTCTGACTTTCTACTAATTGCAGACGACGAAAAAAATAAATAGCGGAAGTATGGTAAAATAAAAATAATTAAAAATTCTTTTTTTAAATAAAATTTTGAAGGTAAAACGATGAACATTTCAAGCAAAAATGATTTATTATAATAAATTATATAGTACAAATAATGTAAAAAAAATGAGAACAATTTTTTCCTTTTTGCTTATGTACACTATACTTCATTAATTTTGAAATAACATCAAAAAGAAATGCTATAAAAGTTGCTGCTATTGGCGAATTTTTAATCCGTATACTATGAAGTCAAGAGAGGCAGAAACATGATCGATTCTATCAACAAACGCAAGACCAGTGTTCAGTTTCAGCACAATAGATCTCCACAGATATCAATTTACAAAATATAATGTGATACATCAATCACACACGCATCATTACGCATTTTATGGTTTTAAATTACAGCTCGCTGTTGAATTTGGGTTTTAAGTTCTTTGTCATGTAGTAGAAGGATTTCGGGCAACAATCACTTACGTTAGTTGTCAGATGAGTAGATCGCACAAATATTCACACATGAAAGATTTGAGGTTGAAGTTACTCGTGCATTGCAGCTTTATCCTCGGAGTTTTGTGTTCCTAATATTGTGACTTGTTCATCTTGGTGTGTGAATTCTTACAGTTAAATTCTTGTAGACTTTGCAGTTCTTTCAAGTATTGTAGGTTTGAGGATGTGTAATGATTTATGAATAAGAAAGATAAAGATTAAATGTTACGCTACAAGAAAGTTCCTAATTGATAAGCACAAACTTCTTATTTGACAGTGCAATTCCAGTTCAGGAAATGCTTCATACTCTAAAACTTTCATAATTCCAGATTCACATTAATTTCAGAGTACAAAATTCTAACATTTTATTCTTGTTGTTAATTCTTGTAAACTTTTGAAATGTGAAGATTTTCAGATCGAAGAAGTTATACTGAAAACTGTATGTGAATAACAAAAAATATTTTCTGTTAGGTCGCAAGAAAGCTAGCCGTTTGTTAAGAAATGTAAACTTCTATCTCTATAGCAACAAAAGCAATTTTGTTGCACTAGTATTACCCTGAAAGTTTCGAAAAACCTATTTTAAAACAGAAATTAATGTTTTCTTACTTTGCTCAGATTAGGTATGTTGAATATCCAAGGTATAGAATTTATGGTAATTGATACTCGAACTGTAGAAGGTAATAAAATAAATAAATTAAAAAAAAATTGGAATACTTAACTTGCCCTTCAGGGTTTAAATTCAATCAGAATTGTAAAGGATCGCGTTCATTTCAGTTTCACCTACAAGAGGGAAAAACAGTTTTGAAAATCTTTTGACCAATCAATCTGTGAAGAAGAATGATTTATCAAATCAAAGAAAAAAACATGATGGAAATTATTTTTGATTGTTGAAATATAAAAATCTCGAATGATTTCTATTTATTATTTAATATAAATAAGCAATATAAAAATAATATTTAAGAAAGCAGAAAAAACATTTAATCTACAGTTAACAAAATCTTTGTTCTATGATAATCTTATTTTAGCCATTAACTCAAGAGATAAAAAAGTATTTATGTTCTTAATGTAGGTATATTTCTTATATTTGTACTAAACAATTACAATAGTTTAAAAAATACGCCAAAAAAATAAAAAAGGGAGAATAGAAAAATTGGTGACGCTGGGAGGGGAGTGGAGATCTGAGCGATCGGAATTTTGTTTTCCGGCATTTGGCGACGATGATCAATCACCTCCTCGGTCTATTAACCCCTTAATCGTTAATTTGATATTTATTATCGAATTAGTTAATAAAAAATTGATTGATTGATTAATTAAGTAGTTAATTTGTTTCTTTATTATCTAATTAAATAATACTTTTTTTCTGAGAATGCACTGTCTTATTGATTCAATTAAGACTATTTTAAGGACAGGAATATACAGGAATATTTGAAGTGTTCATGGATTATATCTAATTTTTATTGAATTATAATTATTTTATGTCTTTGAATGATTTTATTGCGACTAATAATTTTGAGAAGATAAATTTCGCTGCCCGCTAGGCATACGAGCGAGACGATTAAAGATTTAACATAGCTAAAAATCCACGAAGCCATTAGCAACTTATTTTTAAAAGAACTTTCAATGTTCTCACATGATCTGAGCATTTTATAGAAAAGTTTGTCCATTTTTTTTATATTTGGCCTTAAAATGAAATAAAAACATTAATATTTATTATCTCAAACTTTATTTACCGAAGGTACTTTACCGTTTAAATCCGGCTGATATCTTTACAATATGACTACTTTTTCTTACAGTATTTGAAAGAACAGTAAGAATATATTTTCAGTAGAAAGCAGCAGATATAATTAAAAATAACCTTAAAATCTTTTATTATTAATATAAATAATTAAGTTATTTTAATTAATTAAAAAAATTTCTTCTTCTTGGGTTTAATCTGACTCAAAACTTAACTAATGGTTCAAAAATAGATTTGAAAAATTGATATTAAAACATTTCGGTAAATGAAGGGCTAATGTTCTCTAGACGTGACAGCCGGATCATCTATGCCTCATTGCACCCCCCCCCCCTCCACACACACCGTCACTGCTCAGCTCTGAGAGATCTGTGTGTAACAAAGAGTTAACATATTATTAGAGAAATCTACAACCTGCTTACGAATTCCTTGTATATTTGGAAACTTCTTATTTTCTTATTCGAATTGTCCTTCGTTCGATGGAATGTAACAGAAGAAAAAAGGAATTTTATTTATTTCAAAAATTAACAAATATAATGCTTTTATAAATAAATTAGAGTAAGTTATAAAGTTACAAAATGCTGAATACTGTAATATATAAAAAATGCTTTTGTAGGACGATATAACTCGTTCTATGGAGATCCTGAAAGAAAGTGTAGCTGTTTGCAACAGACTGAGAAGGAAAGGAACTTTGGTATATATCTCTAGACTTCTCAGAGGAGTGGATTACAACATGTACACAACAGGTGAGAAAACACTTTGTCTTTAAAATATTTTAACTTAAATTCACGAAAACCACAAACTATACAGAATGTTTTCAATTGTTCTCAAAAACCAATAAATAGGGCTTTTGAATTATTCAATTATGCATAGGCGATACATTTTCTACAAGAATAAAGTATATATTCAATGAACATGTATATATTCATTTTCAAATGTTTATGCAACTATTTTAAAATTCTTATGCAGAAAATGATTTGCTGTTCATACAGAGTGATTCAAAAGGCCGTTAATATTTGGAAATTCAATAATTTACGAAATAATGTAAGTAGAGAGCTACAAATTGACACACATGCTTGAAATATCATGGGGTTTTATGGAAACCCCCAAAAATTCAAGTGCAAACAACGGTCAATAGATGACCCTTCATATAATAGCAATAGCAATAACTAGCATAACAACTGATTTTTAACAAACGCTAAGTTCCTTATAACAAATGCCTAACAAGTCGACTGTCATTCGCTAACAACACCTGTTGTCGAGGAATAATGTTATGAGCAGCACTATACTGTATATCTGTAGGTGTGATGAGAATTTGTGGTTGCAAGTTATCTTTTAGCCTCCCTGGTGAGGTCGAACGATCGCCATAGACATACGACTTCAGGTGACCTCACAACCAACGTCATGCAATGGGGTTTCAACGACAATTCTAGGATTTTCGGTGGCCCAAATTCCGTAGTTGAGTTAGTTGATAGACGCTTGGAGTGTGAAATCGGCTTCGTTGGCCCCCAATACATTAGACAAATAATCGTCATTGTCCCCCATTTTTTGCTCTTTTTTTATTTTAATAAAACCTCACTTCATTTCAAGCAAGTGTCAGTTTTTATTTTTCTATCTACATTATTCCATGAATTATTGAGTTTTCAGCTGTTAACAGACTTTTGAATCACTAATATTTAGATTCTTTTTTAGATAATAAAAAATTAATCAGATAAAATTAATATTTTAATATTTTTTTGATACTACATGATCACTGCTCTGTTTTAATTTCTTCAATAAATTCATATTAAGTACTGAAAGAGTTAAGCACTCTTACATAGATGAATTTTATTGAAAATTAAACCAGTGAATGCATTGCAGTTTTATTTACTTCTATAAAATCATATAAAATACTCTAGGTTTAATTAGACGTTTAAAGAAGTTTCATCTAAAATTCAATCAATTAATGAAATTTAGTTCCATTTGCATTGATAAATTCAGAAAATGTTTCGATAAATTTTCATTTTATATCAAAGCTTCATTCAGAATTTATCCATTAATGAATTATAGTAACGATTAAAATATTATTTTCTTTAATATATTTATAAGAATTTTAAAAGAAATGCGAACAATTAAAAAAATAATAAGTAATTGCATTCGTTGAGAGTTTCATCAATGGTTTCTAGGAAAACTATCTTGAATCCTTTTATTTGTAATATTATTAACTAACTTAAAGTACTTTTGTCAATTTAGAGGAAGTACATGCTGAATTATGTTATGCCGAATGCCTTTTGTTAACTGCCCTCCTGACGTTCGTGTCTGACAATTCTTTCGTTAATTTCATCAAAGGAGGTCTCCGCATTAGAGCTTGTTACAGAGCTTACAAGTAAGTCAGTTACTTCTGCTAAGTTCATAATTTTAATTCATTGATGGTCCTCAAATTTAGAAGTTTAATAATCAGTTATGTTGTATCTGTCTATATTTTTTAGACATTATCATTATTAAAGATTTCAAAAAGTTTTTATTAATTAATGTTAAATTTAGTGGTGTTATCGTTAAGAAAATTACATTGTATTAAACCATTATAAAAATAATAGTAAAAGTATTTTTTTCTTCATATTTTAGCTGTTGACGTTTTCACCTTTTATTACAGTTCTATAATAACTGATGAGTAAGAATTTTTAGGTGCTTTGAATAAATAAATTATTCTCAATCCTGAATTTAGTTGAAACTATTTTTTCAATTTAGGGAAGCTGCGCTAATTCTTGAAAATAGAAAATGGGAAGACGAGGAGGACAGACGCCATTATGAGAGCGGTGTTCGAATGGGTCTTGGTATATTCTACTTGGTATGACGATTTTTTAAAGATCCAATCCTTATGTTTGTGTAATGATATCTCTTAATTTAATTTAAATCCTAGTTAACTTCCTAATTTTTATCTTAATTTAGCCTATATTAATTTCATTCTAAAACGTTCTCTTATTTTCTGATCCAATTCCCACCTTTTATTTAATTATCTTTAATATAATTTCAATAATTATATTTAATTATAATTTCTGTCTCTTTTGTTCTTGTGTTGCGATGTAGACTGACGCATCGCTCATCGGCTTTTTTTAGGTACAAATTATAATTCCCGTGGTGAAAGAAATTGTAGTTAAAATTCCAAATTTCCATCATTTCGGTCTCTTACTGTTAAAATATGTTTACATTTATATATATTTCATTACTTTTTGCATTAAATAATTCAACAGATACAATGATATAATTGTCACATTAATACCTCGAATGGGTAAAATTAAAGAAATAGCCACAAAAAATGTTTGATGTTAATTCCATTGGATGAAGTCCAACGG
The DNA here is from genome assembly GCA_026543865.1 of Argiope aurantia. Taxonomy (NCBI): domain Eukaryota; kingdom Metazoa; phylum Arthropoda; class Arachnida; order Araneae; family Araneidae; genus Argiope; species Argiope aurantia. The sequence goes on along the minus strand of JAPMOR010012291.1, from coordinate 133,819 downwards.
AATGTCATCGTTTTCTAGCTGAAGATCAACTCCTTCATGTAATCTAGTGAAATTCGCCTTTGATTCATAGAAACATGAAAATTTTTTAGTGGTAAGGAATACAAAGGAGGTTTCAAATTTTTAATTGTTGAAATGTTGTAAAGAAGAAATTTGAATGTATTCTGAGAAATGATCTGCAGTTAGAAAGAAAGCGGGACAAACACTGTTACAAGACTATAAAGACCTAAAATTAGTCAAATGAGAAACGTTAAGAATCTATAAACTGGTGAATAAATGACGCAGACATCTTGGGCACTGTCCAAAAGAGCCAAAATTCACTTTTATGGTCTAGACAAATGGTGTCACACCAGAATGCACATGTAGCTACAGGTCCTTTCTTTCTTTCGCCACAGAATATCCCCGAACTTGGAATCTCTAGGATTCCCTGTCGGTTGAAAGGATATACGTGGGAGCATTTATTAAGATAAAAGAAATACACATAAAAAGACATAAAATATCAAAATACACATGAAAAGACATAAAATATCACCAATACACATAAAAAGTAACTATATACAATATTATAATGATGAAAGAGGTGTTCGGTGGGGAGCATGAGTAGATGAAATCTATTGAAGCTAATATATTCTGGAGAAGAGCATGGTTGAGAAATGAAACGAAAATTTATACTGGGCTTGGGTCTGGAGAAATCAATTCCTTGTTCTCTTGTAGGAACTGCACAAGATTTCTAATTTTAACCTTGGACATCTTGTTTCTCATGACGTTGGTCCACCAGATATTTTCTAGGTCGTGGGGGGTTCTTGAGATGATAAGATGTGGTGAGAGGGCAGCTAGTGGCATAATGAAGGGGATCGCCTACTTCACCGCAGCCACATTGATCAGTTCCTTTAATATGGAATCTCTTGAAATATGAAGGGAAAGGGCCATGGCCAGTTGCAAAGATAATGTCAAGCCTATTCCAAGATGATGGGTTAAAGGACACTTTTGAGATTATTTGATGGATGTTTCTGTCAGTTGAGCCATTGTCCCATTCTTCTTGCCATCGCTGTAGGCTCAATTCATTTACAATACTTTTCAGATGGCTTCTAAGAGCTGGGTATTGAACGGGCGTAGGTTCTAGGAATATTATGGAATATTCCTAGGACTAGGATTCCTAGGATATATAATTATACTAGGATATATAATTAAAAAAATTCATCTCCCACCATTTCAGTATTCCAAATAGAGACAGTTAAAACGATATCGTGAATGAAATATCTCAAACTGAACCCTAATCTCTTTGCTAGTCAATCTCATAGTTTTTAGTGAGTATTTCCAAAAGTTTTACAACATGAATATAATAAGGCACAGAAGCCTGAAAACATCTATAGAAGACAAGAGTATAAAGACAGTGGGGAGATGTTATAGGAGGGCATCATTTAGAATGACCGCACTGGTGTATACATCTTTATTAGTAGTATATACAGATATGGGATCGCTGTCTTCATATTAAATTATTTAGAGATGTAATCGGAAACAATTGCCTTTCTAATGGAATAATACGTTTCTAATGGAATAATACATCATGCTGCGTTAATGACTGATTTACTTGATGACATACGAATCAAGCAGATGAAATGGTTCGTATTTTATTTATTCTAAGTTAAATCCGATAGAATATGTGTAAGATACCAACTTCTCTCATAGACGCCTCTCACCTAGCATCTCACATCTATTCATCACGAATATATATAGATACTACATACATTACTATGTCAGTGGAAATATAGCTACGCTCACAGTTCGGTCATGGGTGACCACGCATCTTATCAATTTTTCCTTAAAATCTCGAAAAATTGTAACATTAGTTTTTTCCTATATCATATTTCCTTTTTTCTGGTCATTCTGTTTCTGTTTTTATTTTTATTTTTTTAAGATATATAAGGCATGATAAAATAAAGATCTTATGTAAGTTCCATGTTTTTAGGTACAAAATCATTGAACTTACAAGAATTAGAATGATGTGTAGGAATTACATTATGGTTTTTCCATTATTTTTTCTAGCCAATATGTTATTAGTTGACTTTTAGAGTAATAGAAGTAATTTAATAGCTAATAACAACTGTACTAGTTGTAACATATTATATGAAAATTAAGGAAATTGAATAGTGCAGTATTCAGTGCTTGAATTTCATTTAAGGCAGGCTTAGAAAAAAAAAATCGAAAAATTATGACAATAGCTTGAATTAAAATTATATATATTATATTAATATAGAAATCTTACTACAAACAAAATAGTAATATAAATCTATATCTATATCTATCTATCTATCTATCTATCTATCTATATATATATATATATATATATATATATATATAATATTTGTTAAGCATACATTTTTTAAAAATTTTTGTAGGTTGTAGCTCATCTCCCAACCAGAATCATCCGAGTTTTGGAAATGATTGGGTTCTGTGGTGATAAAGTAAGATTTTCATCAATTTGAAACTTCTGTGCAGTATTATTTAAACTATGCATTTTTATAAAGCAAACAGTGTCTTATTGTTTACTTCGAGCCTGATTATTTTTAAAGTTCGATATGATAACTTTATTTATGTTCATAAAATATGCTTATCCCTATATCTCTGGAAAAGTAAATAAAGCTATTTTCATTTAAAAAAATTTACATTTCAATAATTTAGCACAATTTCGATCGTATGACTGGGTGGTATCATATTTTTGATTATATATCAAAAATAAAGTTTTTAAAGAAATTACATGAATTAGTTATTTTTCGGCTCATTTTAAACACCGAAATCAACATTCTTCAATTCCATAATAATTATGCATTTCAATAGTGGGATTATTTTTAGAGTAGCTCATAGTAAAATCAAAACGATTCATGTAACAATTAATGTGCAAAATACTCACATGTCAAAAGATGTTCTTTTATATGGCCGAGCAAAAAGAAAATGGAGCAAATAAAGTAGCAGTGAAAATTATCATAATAATTCAGACTAGAATTAATTGTATTCTATTACTCAAAAAAATTAATGTAATTTATCGCAAATTAACTTTATCATTTCTAGAATTTTTGATTCTGTTAGTTTCAGAAAAATAACTTTGAAAAAAATTCATTGCTTGTGTAAAATGTGTTCCAGTTTTGTAAGAATTCTGTTTGATAAAGCTCAAAAATTGTTTTCTTAGTGTTGTGTAATTAAATATGAATAAATAAAATCGTGTCATGCTACAATTCCATGATAAAGTAGCTGCGCATGTGCTGTGATACATCAATTGTTCTTACCGGAATTACAATGAATTCTAAAATAAAAATTGACATGTCTTTGACATATATAACATGAATTGATGCCATTCTGAGATGTGCTTTCTATTGAAAGAATCTCAAAGGGTTTGGAAAATATTTTATGTCAAAATTTTACATTTTTTTTATTTCTTGTGTATTATCATATTTCTTTCAATTGCAGTGACAGTGCGTCATTTTTCATTGACAATTCAATGAACTTGCATTTATTGAACTGTCAATTTCATTTCACTGATGGTGTGGTTAACTTAGATAGATCTGATTGCTCCTATTAAATAACTATCCTTTTTTGATAAAAGTTTTTAAACAGCAGGCGTGAATACACCTAAATTTTCTTAGATATTCCCTCAAAAAGTTGTTATTCTTCTTATAAAAAGTATAAAAATTATGGATCTTGAAAAGGGCTGTGAAAGTTATTAGCAGATTCTCATAATCCCACTGATGAACGTTTTGCACTTTGTAGTATAAAACAAACAAACCGAGTATTATTTTGATCGTCTTTTTTATGGATCGTTTGAAAGCAAAATTTGAAACTAAACTAAAATTTTTGTAATGGATCACATATCAAATTTTATTTATACAGAGTGTTACGGAATTCGACTGATAAATTCAGAGGGGTGATAGTAGGAAACAGGCGGATAAAGAATCACCGTACAACATGGGGTCCCAAACGATGTTTAGGGGGTGAAAATCGCAAAAGTATAGAGTCGGTGAACTGTTTGAAACAGTAAAAAATTAGTAAAAAAATACCAAATGGTGTTACAACTATGAATATTTTCTTAAGTGAAAGCACATTCTAAAAGTTTTTTTTTTTCATACTAATAACATATGGATTTGATGATCTAGGGGGTTGTAAAATACTGAAAACGAAAAAGTAGTTTAGAACCCATATTTGCAAAAATATTAAAACTTGATGAAAAATAAAAGCTTGAAAATGTAAGGAATTTTATATTATATAATTTGATATAAGCGTGTAGTGGGAGAACTGGGGAGTTTTAAAGATATTCAAGACAAACTAAATTGGGAACCAGAAAAACATCGTTGTAACATCAGTACTGATGTTCGCAGAGAGCGTTGTCAAATTCGAAAAACAAATTCAGAGCAAGGACAATAGAATGATGCCTATTATCTATGCCTATTAACTCCTAATGCCTTTTATCACCCCTCTGAATTTGTCGGTTGAATTCGGCAACACCCTGTATAAAAAGTTATATTTTTGCACTGTCTTGTTTAGAAAGTGCGAATATTTACACCGAATATTCAACCCTTTGATTAATTGGATTCCAAATTTAATTATCTAATTTTATATATACTTTAAATGACAACAGTGAGTATCAAATTTTATACATCTGGCTCTTTACATTTTGTAGTTTTAGTATATATCTGCTTTCGATTAGACAGACTTTTTTCCACGTTACATTAAAAATTTGCCAGTAATTTTCAAATTTGTCAAATTGTTCAAAGAACATAATATTGCTACATAACTTTGTTTAAAATTGAAACGACTGATATATATTAACTTATTTCCAGATTAAATTTGCAACTAGATTTTTCCAGATTATCAAAAAAAAAAAAAAAAGGTCACTTGCCAAATTTCAACCGTCTATTTCAAAATGCTTTTGTAGGTAGATTCTTAGATGTAGCATGTAGCATTCATAGACAGATTGAATTTTAAAAATGCTTTTTTTTGGTTTCCGGGAGTTTTGAAAAGTGGAGATTCTTCAACAATTTAGATTTTTGGATGATCGCAACATTTTAACCTTGTGTACCTTGTATAATCGTGAAATATTAAATAATTTTTCAGTATTTGATTATGGCAGCTGAACATCACGTTTTTTAGATAATGCTATTATAATTAGATTAATCTTTTGTGCTTATTAAATTTTATTCTGCAAAACTATTTCAAATCACTTATATATATTAATTTCGAATAAGCTTGATTATTCAATGATTGTTTTTCTATGTAAGTATAAGAATTTTATCTTGTCTTGAGTCTCTGAGTGTTAATAAAAATAATATATTATGAAGAAATTATCAAGTTTTGTGGATTTATAAACAAAGATACAATCCGACATTGAAATTGATCGATATACTTTTATCAAATAGTGTAAATTTGTATTTGAAGTGTATTTAATTTAAAAGAAAAAAATAATAAGTTTAATGATTTCGTTTTTTTATTGATGTAAATTCTTTTGCAATTCCAGTTATTGTATATGGACTAAAATAATAAAGGCTATTCGTGAAAAAAATTCGATTTAACACCTTTGAACGTATAAAGCAAGTGAATGAATTATGCAACTACCTAATTTATGAATCAATCTGAATCAATGCTTTAAAAATATTTTTACTTCCTTGCTGCTGTTACAGCAAACGAATTCTTCGATTGTTTATGGAAAACTCATATATGATTTTGGTACATACATAAATTGAACCGATCAGAATTTATTTTCAACATGCTGTCAAATGAAACAGAGGAATTTCTATCTTTAAAAAAACAATATAAGCAATTTGATGGTGATCATAAAATCTTTCTCAGATTTTATGTATTCAGTAAACACAATTTCTTTACAAGTTATGAATTTCAAAACCTTCTTCGGTGAAGAAAGCAGAAAATTTGAATAATCGATATTTATATTCTACTCAGGCTGTAAATGACACTGAAAATTGTGTGTTTGTAGAACAATAATGATCTCACGTTCTTTTTCCCTTCGAATTCGTTAATGCAGAATCGTTAAGACGAACACGAATGCCATCCTTTACAAGACACGAATTCTGTTTGATTTTTCAAAGAAGGATTCAGAACAGAATTTTTCCCGAAAAGATCACACTAAACACTGAAATGCAAAAACCATCTCCGACAAAAGACGAGGAAAAAGAGATTTAATTCGATTTAGATCATTGAACACTGAGTTCATTCTATTTAATTGAGGTTTGAAATGGGCCACTCATTCGCTAGACTGAATCTCTATCGCACAGATTTTCATCTGCAACACGGTAGCTGTTCGAAAGGAAAAAAAAATCGTTTGAAAATAATTTCGAGTTTAATATGAATTGAAGCGAATTTGGGATAAAAAAATAATAAGGAATAAAATATGAATGAATCGGAAGATTAACTGAATAAAATTTATTTATGTAAATAAATTTTAGTATTTTCTTTGGTTACATCTGTCTTCTTTGATCAAGTTCAATGCGGATCTCGCAGAAAAATATAAATATTTAATAGTTCCGGAAACGTAAGGCGAAAATAATTATGAAGTGATAACGAGGTTTTTTCCCCGAAAAGCTTTTTGATGTTTATTTATTTAAACCTTATCTGTTTCTTAGTTGGAAAGAATTCGATTTACTGAAACAATCTTTAAGATTACGAACATAAAATGCACGATGATGCGAAATTTCCACAATGTTCAGGATTTTTTAAATGATATTTAATATTTGTGATATAATCATGGCTTATTATCATATGTATATAGGTTCGATTTTGAAAGAAAATTAAAGCAAGTATACCACAAACCGTTTCTGTTGCAAAACTATTTAGAACATATGTATGGCATCAAAGAATTAATATATTTTCAATTTAAAGTGACTATTAGATTAACTGTAAACGGACATATGGAGAAAAATGGTGTTCCACTTTTATTATGAGTAAACATAAATACAGATAAATAATGGCTCGACAATTTAAAAATTAGCAGTACTGCAAAAAATATATTGTAAGAAATAAGAATTTAAAAAAATACTATAATCTTAAATTGCCCAAAATTTTTAATTTCAAATACACATATGAAGTTTGTTGTATTTTAAAAGATAAAAGCATCTACGTCTTTCACCGTATGTGCACGGCCATCTTTATCCAGTCATCTCGATTTTACTCCAGAAATATACTAATTTACTCCAGAAAACATATACATAATTTGTAACGTCCATCATTTTTTACGAATAATCATTTATAACAGTTGATCCCACCCAAAAATCTTCACCTTAATAATGTTTTAAAAAGTAGCTCAAATACCTTTTTTACTTTTCCATATACAAAGTATAGAGGAAGTATTCTAATCAGGAAGTATTGTACGAAGTACGCAAAGAGAAAATATTGTAATTGTCAAAAAATTCGATCCCAATATTTTGACGAATCTCCAGTGTCAGACTTCCCTGAATTTGAAAAATACATTTTTGGCAATATGTCTGTCAGTTTGTGAACACGATAATTCAAAAAACACTTTGGGTTAAAGGCTGAAATTTCGTTTATGAAATTACAATCAAATTTGTAGATTTCTATAAAAGCTTTAAAAGAAAACAAAATTTAGGAAATCTGTCTGTTTGATTTCTTGAGTATAAATGAACTCGGTAACTGCAAAATGCAGAAAACTAGGTAGATAATATTTGGTGTATAGGTTTATCATCAAAACTATAGATATATAAACGCATATAGAGGCATGAACGTAATGACTTATATGTATAATTGAAATTCGGGATGTTATCCTGTGACTACAGCTGCAGTTTTATGCCAAATTTTGGTACCAATAGACCATCAAAAAGGCGTCCAAAATATATGTTCTCGCAATGGATTTGGTAAAAGTGTCAGATTCTCTCCAAAGATCTATATTTCGTAATTATTGTTCACCAACCTCATTTATGGTAGTTATTCTGGATTATACCCAAGATCACAGTTTTATGCGGATGACAGGAGATAAGACCTTTAAAGAGTATGCGAGAAAGTTTCGAGGAAAACACAGCCGTTGGTTTTTAACTTTCAAAGAGACCTCTAACGAAAGAAATCGAATATTCAGTATTCAATTTCCAATGCAGCAGGATTTTAAATCAAAATTCATAAACACCCGATAAGGGAGACAAGGAAAAAAAAACCTCTATAAAAACTGAGAGAGTGCAGGCGAATTTCGGATGGGACTGAAAAAAATGACCCAAGTTTGGTCTAATACTGATTGGAGTTTCGACGCTTCCAAATACAAACCGAGAAAAAGATTGCCTTTTTCTTCAAATCCACAATCACTAATTTCTCCTGCAATCACCTTTCATAGGCTGCACGATGAATTGTGCCGCCTTACGTTTCTCATTGGTTCATTTCTAGTTCAATTTTTATGATTTTACTAATTTTTTCTACTTCTGTGAAAAGTATTGTGGTAAGGTATGTTAAAAAATATTGCGATTTTTTTAATTAGGAAAGAAAATAATACAGAAAATTGACATGATCTGAAATGCTAATTTTTTAAATCTTAAAATAGGTTTGAAATATTTTTGTACATTATTAAGTTGGAAAATCAACGAGGAAAAATGTTAAAATTCCAAAAGAAAAGATTTAATAATAAAAAAACAAACAATTTAATTAAAATTTTGAAAGACTTTTTCTTAACAAGCATCCGAGAAATCTATTATTTAATTAAACCAAATTAATCTATCTGTCAAATTTGGTTGATCTACTTTCAACGATTTGCTCCTCAGAGCGTGTCGAACGGATTTTTTTCATGTGTGAGAAAATTTACGGATAATCCTCATGCTTGTGATATTGTTTAGATATAGACCATCAAATGAAGGAATTTCCGAAAATACTTTTCTTTCGGAAACTGTTAATCTGCAATTGTTAACAGCTCAATATTGAACGTACTCTCATAATCAGCGTACATACCTTCCAGAGACAATATCCTGAAAGTCGTTGAATCTAATTTGAGTTTTTGATTAATTTGAATTTATTTAAACTCAGACAGCAGGATTGGGGCATGCATTTGTGTTCGGTGTTGTTCTTGCTTATGTAAGCATATTTTCATTAGACCGTGTGACTTATAATTTGCGTTTATTGACGTTAACATAACTGTAATATTAAAATGAGAGACTGTACTTTTAACTTTTGTCTCTAATTACCATGAAGCTGTAATGTTAATAAATTGTTAACTATCCATTTCATTGCTTAAGAATGTTTCTTCTACTTTACAATGAATCAATGAATATTAATACGGTTTTTTAATGCTGAATTAATCGAAAATTCTCAAAATAGTATTTTATTCATGAAGCTGAAAATCTTTAAAAATATAGAAAAAGGTTTCTATTTCATGTTTGCTTCAGTGCCAAGACAAAAACTGTTATATCATTAACGTAAAATATTCTTTCCTTTTCCTAGTTACTTTTATATTGTTCCAACAGTTTCTTCAAGAAACACATGTGAAGATTTCTATTTTTGCTAATGTTTATTCTCTACATTAGCAGGGAAGGAAAATTTGTTCTCTAATATTTGAAAAACTTTTTTTTTCAACATGAAAAGATTTCAAAAATAAAAGAGGAAACAATCTACGTCTGTCACCTGTTAGGAACGCTATTCCACTTTCTTCCATTTATTTTTCTAGCTGCATTAATACAAATATAGAACATCTTATTTTTTTTAACTTTCGCATTGCTTTTACTTATATTGACATATTTAAAATCTTACCTAGCTTTGTTAATTGTCGTTGCAATTACTGGTTTAAATGCATTTTGAATTAAATTTTTTGCTCCTTAACTACCTTCTTTTATTATACATTTCATTAGCTACAATGTACAAAATTTAACCATTTAGAATATTACAAAGTTGCGTAATACGATAGTAGAAGAAAAAATGTTCTATTTTAGACCCCCTAACCCCTTTTTTTACAGCCGCCTACACTTCGGCATTCGCTAAAATAATCATTAGATGGCAATTTTACATTTAATATAAATCGCAGCAGATCATTAAAATAAATACTTTTGATTACTTAAAATTCTGAAAAACAGATGTATGGAGTGAACCGTGACAGTGAGTTACATTATTTTTGAAATATACAAACATGGCGGAATAAAGTTGTTTTGCATTTATCAATTTTGATTCTATTTGGAAAATAATATCAATCTTTATTGCTAAAAATCACTGAACTATAAATAACTCTATATAAGTGTAAGTGTTCTTTTATTTTAATTTAGAGGAAGCGTTTTTATTTAATTTTCGTTTTTTATTTTTTGCTTTGCATTTTGTAAATAAACCAGTTTTTAATAAATTAATTGCATTTATGACAATATTGTTGATAAGTTTGTAGGCGTTATTAGATTTTAGTATTAAAGAAAAAAAGTTTTTATTCCGTTTGCAAACGATACTTTTCTTCATAAATTTAATATTAGCTGATTTAATATATTTCTTTTAATATCAAACGATATTTTTCTTTCAATGTAAATCATATTAAGTTATTTTAATAATCTTGAATATGTATGATTTATCTTAGAATGTTCTGCTTCTAGTATAAAATGTATTTTCTTCATTTTTTTTTCTTAGGAAACAGGTCTTCAGTATATGTATGATTCAGTTGCCTTGGACGGCTCGCTTCGTTCACCTTTGACAGCTTTGTTTCTGCTTTGTTACAACACAATCATCACTTATTTGTTCGGTAAATATCACTGTTTGATATTGATCTAAAATGAATTCTTATTTTAATTAATAGCCTTGAAACTCTGGGACGTTAATGTTAAAGGTATTTTACCAGCTAATCAAAGCATATGGTTATTTGTTTAAACGGTAAATTGCGAAATCTGTGATGTAATATAGTAATAAATTATTCGGCGAAATAAATTTAGATTGAATAAAGTAACTTCAGTTTAAAAGAGAATTTATGTTTGTATAAAGTACTTGTTATAGTTGAAATATTACAAATTAGATGAAAATTTATTACAATCTCTAAAGATGAATGTAAGGTCCAAATGCCAGTTTCAAATATCTAGTTTACTGCGATTTTCATGAAGAATTTTAAAATTAATTTTCAATATTAAAGTCCCGTTTAGAGGCAATTCGATAACTGTTTCACAAGTATCTCTTAATTTATGGCCATTGCCGGATAACAAGAATGAAACTCTAGTCAATAATCCCACATCAGATAAAAGTGTTTCCTTTGATGGCATATTTAGGTAGATTTAGTTCAGACTTTTAATTGTAGAGAAATGAAACTTAGACTTCACCATACGTTCTCAAATTCTGATTCGGATATGTTTGAGCACCAAGATTCATCAAACTCTTAGAGTTTAAATCTTGTATATGAAACCTCATTCTGATTATTAAGAACAACATGCTAGATTTCATTATTAAATTTTTATTCTCGTTATCGAAATTTAGCTCAGAGAAAATAAACTTCAGCTGTCTTCTAAATGTGTACAAAAAAGCTTTTTTTTTAATTCTCTTATCTATCATAATGATACTGCCTCCATTGTTCTCCTCTTTACCTCTTATGAAAAGATACACACGAGTGGAGGCAGAAACGTTATTGATGCCACTTCCTCTTTTCAGTAATCAGGTTGATAAAGGATTGGTGAAAAAAATAGTTCTACCTCATTATAAATGACAGCTTAGCATACTCTTGTAGAAAACTACTTAAAAATGAATTTAATCTCCATAAACGATCATTCCAAAACCCTGGATATTTTAGAGATGAGTATATTATTTTGCAGTAGTTATTTAATTTTAAAAACCTACATATATATCTAAAATTAAAGGAAAAAAACTAGATAATTAATACAATAAACTGAGTCAGTAAACTGAGTTGCAAGAGTATCATTCTTTCGTTTCTAATAATTTATTTTGAAAACGTGGAAATAAACATAGTAATATTCAAACGTTTATGATTAAACTTTTAACATCAAAACTTACATTTATTGTTCGAAGTATTGTAAGTCCATGGTGAAGTGTTCATGGTCATGTGTACCAGTGTATCAATGACTACAAGTGCATCAATTTTTTTGTTGGAATCGAGAGGGGAAAACGCATTTAAAGTACAAATTCGATTTTCGGATACTATTAATAGCTAAGCAATTCCCCAATGATAATAGGATAGATTCGGTAAAAAAGCTAAATTCACGCCAAATGTTAATATTTTGTAATTATTGTACTCCAATACAATGCAAGGCGTTCTCTGGGATAACAAGTTTATTACGAGAAAGATTTAGGGATATTATACCCACTGATTTGCTTCTGTAAATACTAATGTAAGAGCTTATTATAAAACGAGGAAACTTGTATGTATGTTTTAATAGCAATTGTTACACTGTTTCTTCAATCAAACCTAATATTAATATTGTTACCGCTCTTGAATCAACTGTTTTATGTATGCTTTTAATGATATTTCTAAATAAAATGTGAATCTATGAAACATTATTATTATAGTTATTATTTTCCACAAATATTCTTGGTACCAAATATATACTTGCTGTTTTTGCGACTATTGCGAAATTTCTTAATCTATTAACAAGAAAATTTAATAAATGTATATTTTTTATGATCAGAAATTTCTAAACACCTGAGTGCTCGCATACACACACAAAACACGCAGTTTTTTTTATCTTAGAGTTAAGCTAATAATCTTAAAAATAAATAGCTTTTAAATTAAATTTTTAAAGATAGAACTTTTTAATAAATAAGCATATACTATGCACGAACGCACTTCACACAAAAACACAACCGCAATCTTATTCTTATTTCGTATCACGCATATATAGTAGTTACATTTAATTTTCTAATTCTTTTTAACAAATAAAATTAAGAAGTTACTTTCTAAAATTACATATGAAACATACGTATGTTTATATTAAATTTATAAGTAAATATTTTTTGATATTAATATATACAATTTATTAAAAAAAGCATAAGAAATTAAGTCTTTTCCTTTCAGAAAAACAAAGATCATTCATTTCTCATTTAAATCACCGAGATCTCCACTCTTTTTACGAAGATCACACTTGTTACATTCAAATTTCTAGGTTAGTCGTGAAACACAAAAATGTTACATAACACTAGCCCAGTCATTTCAGTAGACAACCTGGCAAACGATATATTATCTAACATTATCTAACATTTTGCAATCTGTGTGAACTTGAACTTCAACGCCGTACTTTTTCTATCTTCAACAAGACCCTGAGGGTTTGACCCGTAATGGGCCTCCGGTCCACTTACAGAGAAGAACTTCTCTGTTTAGCGGGTCAATCTACTAGATCTTTCTTGGCACGATAAGTTATTAGTGTCATGTTGTATCTACAGGTTTTACTGTCATAAAGTAGCTCTAAGATAGAGCTATTAGAATTGGTACTTGTTTGGATTGGTAGAAGCCTCATTATGCCAGAGCTAATTATGCCGATGCAACATTCCGAAATTACCTTGCCTTAAGGGAGGACCTTTTCTGAATTTCAATATATAATGCAGAATTTCTGATGGCAACAGTGGAAGAAACAGAAAGTTTCACAGCTTGATAGTTAAATGTTTGTTTTTCTGCAGAAAAATCAGGTGGTTAATAAGTAATAAAACTTTAAAAATTGTTTAACTGCATGTGATTGGCACTCATTTTGCTGCTATAAGTTATTAAAACTTGTTGAAAAAAGTTTTAAAAATTTCTGAAGCTAATAAAAATTTTAAATTCAGTTTTAAAATATATATTTTTTATAAATAAATCAGAGTTGATTTATGTACAAACTTAAATTAAATTCTTGATTAAAAATTATTACCAATTATATGTTGCATTATTTTCTATTTAGAAAAAAGTCTGTTGAAAATATTTGTTATTCAAATCATTAATCATGTATGTCATATTTTTAATTAATCAATCAGTCATATATTTAAAAAAATTAAATAATTTATTTCAAATTTTCTTTAGAACTAGCAATATGTTTATGTGCAGATTATTTTTATGCATTTATTTGTAGAAAAATCAACAGCATATTTTAAAGAAAGCTTCAATTTTGTTCATAATTCCATATTATTATTACTGAAGCAAGAATTACATCTTGGTTTTTAAATTGAAAGATTCTACCTTTTATGCAATAGAAATCGTTTTTTGAAACGTAAATATACGAATGAAGATCCAGACATTGTGTTTATGTAAGTACAGAAGTACAATGCAAAAACAAAAGGCTTGTAAATACAAATAAATAAATAAATAAAAGTTTATTTTTAATTTTTATTAATTTATTAATTAAACGTTGAACCGTTTAGTTACACGTTTTTTATTTCCATTTATAAGCTTCACATGACATCACATGGGAGCAATGTTGTATGGAAATCCTTTTTTAAAGGCGTTTTGATAAACATTTGTGGAAAAGACAAATGGAAACAATGGTACTAGCATTAGATTTAAACTGGAAACTTGGAAAAATACCAAGTTGGCTCTACAAAATATTTGTATGAATAGTTCTATCATTAAAAATACTATCAAAATATTTGTTTGCATTGTAAAAAGTATATTAACAAAAAGATACTTTTATTTTTATTGCAAAATTATTATAATGTTATTTGTATCACTAAGATATTATTTAATTCATAATATAGCCATTTGAAACATTTTAATTTTAAAAAAAGGCAGGAAAAAAATAATGATAAATATTTTTAAATAATTTTTATAAATTATATGTAGCTATTCCAAACACATATTTTTTCCCTTAAAAAAAAATAAAACTACGTTTGAGGGTAAAAAAATTGAACTGATATTATTTCCAATTTCTTTAGGTTTGGCTGATGGGGATTTGGTGTCTTCTGAATTCATAGTGAAAAATATGTTGAAGAAATATCCAAGGGTATAAAACATTTAAACTCTTTCCTACCTCCAATGTTTACTAACAAATTTTCAAAACCTATTTGTATAGGGTGATTTTTTTAAAAAAAGTCGATATATATTTTAAAAATTTGTTTATCATTCATTATGAGAAATTCTGAAATTAATTATTTTAATCATAATAAACAGATAATTACTTGAATAGATAATTTATATAAAAGTAAGTACAGGCAGGCACCTGTTATAAATATTTACGATAAATAAAGTTTTGCTGATTCTTTATGTATATTTGATCATGTATTAACAAAAAAAATTCTTTAAATATTATGTATTTTGTATTCATTGTGTATTTGTAAAGTATTTCATTGCATATTTGGAAGGACAGGAATATAATAGTATTTGATAATAATATAAGCATTGGAATAATGATAAATTTAAACATGTTTAAAAACATTTTTAAACTTTAAATTTTTTATACTAGCCTGAATTCCCCCCTTTGAATGCCAATAAAACATTATTATAATATCGTCTCTAATTCTTTTTGGTCAAATCGAAATTAAAAATAAAAAAAATTTTAAAATTAATTTTATACCGAAATGTTTATTTATTATATACGCTCGCTTTCTGTGTTTACGTATCGGTTCTTTTTTATAAGGCAATGCATTCAGTAAAATAAATAAATCCTGTGAGCTCGTTAGATGTGAATTAAGTGGTTTATTTCGAATGTTTTTTTAAAACTGTTTTTTATTATGTGTTAAGATTGGTACAATTAATTTGTTACAATTATTTATCTAACAAAATAATTATTTGTAAACTATAATTATTATAATTTTATTCTTTAAATTTTTTTACCATTTACATTTTTATTATGTATTAACTATTATAAAATTGTTAAAAATTAAAAATAAATCTTTACTGCCATTTTCAACAGAAAGACTTTTTTCACTTATTCATATTTAGTGTCAGTTTTTCTTATTTTGATATGCGGATAAATTTTAGTTTAACATTAATATTGTTGCATATCATTATATCTCTATTGTAAACATGTTAATTCTTTTCTACTATATTTTACAAACTAGGAAAATAATAGATTTTCCTTGCTTTCGGAATGATGCATTTCTGTTTTAACATAAGCTGCTTTTTAAGATTTATGCATATGCATTTTTGCTTTCTTAAAACTAAAATATTCTGTGTTTGTAAGCTTATAGTTGCGTGAAATAATATATTTATATCTAATTTATTGAATTTCATAAACTTATTGAATCTAATTTTCAGGGAGCTTTGTACCTATTCCTTTATGGTCGTCTGTTAGAAGTCAAAGGGGAGTTCGATCAGGTAATATAATTAAAAATATTGATTGTATTAATCGTTTTTTATGTATGTGAAGTATAATCATCAGCATTTTTTTTTCTTGGCTTAAAAACCAGTGGGGCTGTTTTCCCTTCTATTTTCTTAAATACAGTAAGTAGTTGCTTTATGTGTCGATCACGGTTGTAGTGATCATTCATTTTTACTGTTCAAATTAGCGAGGGACGGATCTCCGTATTGAAATACACAGAAAATTTATCTGTTCTAGTAATCAACAATTCATAAGTAGTGTTTAATTTCGATAGCCTGGTGGATCGTCTTATTAGGACCAATCAAAAGTTAGCAGACCTTTCCAAAGAAGATTATGAGACTTGTTTAAACATTGGCATAAATTGAAAGAACAACTAAAAGACCTACAGAAAGAGCAATGTGCCATGAACAGATAAATCAGACAGAAGATTACATACAGCGTGAGGACACTGTCGATGAAAAGGCGCCAAACGAGAATCCACCATCAGCCCACGAAACCTTCGACTCTTGCAAAAGATCAGTCAAATACCATGCATAATCTTTCATGAACATTATTCATACGAAAGGTTTATCTATAATGCTTGATATTTGAAATCTATATAACTTTTTAAGAAAGTATAAAAAAATTGAATATGGATGAATATTTTTCCTTTCTATACATTGTGCCAATTTTTCTGTTCCTAATTAAAACAAATGAATAATTTGAATAATGTTGCATGATCTGTTTTTTTCCTGATATACTTGTATACTTTTTAAAACACTTTGCATGTACTGATCATTCAAATGTAGTAATCATTTTGGCTTGGACCAAAATTATATAGTGAAGTATGTATTTTTTATATAAGTATATAATGCTTTCTTCTAGATTCATCGAAATTGCGGTGTCCAGTTTTTTGACAATCGCAATGCTTTCTCTTTTGGCTTGTTTTATAACATATACAGATGAGAGAGAATTCAACTAATAAAAATAAATTTTATTTTGCAATTGTTTAAAAAATAACTATGTATTCATAAAATAAAAAAAGTAATTTATATAATAATAATATTCATGCTTGAAATATAAATTATTTGTTAACTAATAAAAATACCTATTGAAGAAAATTTATATTAGTTCCAGAGGAGAATTAAATTATTCCAATCTTGTAAAGATGGTCTTGATTAAAGTATTGTAAACATAGATCACATTTGCTCCAAAAGATATACAGTTTAGTTGGGTTTTTTTCCCTCAAGCTCTTTGACTTGTGGCTCTCTTAACTGATAAATGACACTTCTTCTGGCAAAGTTTTGATATTGCCATATTTAATTAGAGAAAAAATTAACCACTCTTTTAAAACAGTTGAAAGGTTAAATTTACAACTGAAAACATTCTAATCGTAGAAGAAAAGGAAATTTTAATTACTCAAAGTGTCAATATCATTCATAAATTTTTTAAAAACCCCCTCCTCCCCCCCAAAAATGCCATAATCTGTCATTTATTGAACTTAATGTTCCAGAACGTGTTGTACTTGAGTTATAAAAAAAGATGTTTTTAAGTTTTATATTAATTACTATGATTATTCTAAAATTATTTTTGTTAAAATTAAGGCTCTATTTAATTAAGTATTTTATTGTATTTCAGTCGATAAATTTGCTGCTCGATTCCTTAACGGTTCAAGACAAATGGCGCCAAATGAGGAATTTAGGATCTTGGGAAATAATGTGGTGTTACAGGTAAAATCAAAATTAAGTATAATTGAAACTCAAATGTAAATATGGTAATATGATTTAATTGGAATCAGATTTTGATTCAAAATTTAAGAAGATCTGAAAATTAATTTAAACTTATTTCATTATTTATTAGAAAATAATTGTTGCGAATAAAATAATTATTAATTTTTCGTATTCATTATGTACATTTCTCAGAAGGAAATCATAATCATTTCAAGTAACAAATAATTTAAGTACAGGATATTGAATGTTTATATTGTTGTTTTATGTTTATATTTATATGTTGATATTGAATGTTTTACAATCACATCATTGATAATAACTTTGAGACTTAAGGAAAAAAATTAATAAAAAGAAAATTGTCAAATTGGAAAAAATTGAAAGAACGAGTCAAATTTATAACTAATTTTTCTGCTAGAAAATACAAAACATACTTTTTTCTTTTTCATTCTAGTTTTAAATTCGAATGGAAGAATGCTCAGAAATATTTGGATTTTTTAAGAAAAGAAAGCCGCTGGTCTCCAGCCATCTACACCTATGCTTACGCCCTCACTCTCTACATGCAATATTTGGAGGGTGAACGAACAGACAATGAAAGTTTAGTGGAAATTCACGACTTGATGAAGTGAGCGTAATATTCTCATATGAAAAAAAAAATCCTGAAAGAGAAATAATCAGATACTATTTCATTTCATCATTTTTTTTTACGTTTAGATTCTTGTTTTAGAAAATTGTACTGCATTACAATATACTGTACGTATACGTACGTACACATATATCAGACCTTTTACATTCGGAAAAGTAATTTTATGCATAGTTAGTCTCCCTAATACTTATCTTGTTTAGTGCTCTGAAAAATAAAAATATATATTTATTTTTGTTGAATTTCTCCGAAAAAGTAATCTACATTTTTTACAATTCTGTTGGCATTTTTATCCATAAAATTTAAAAAATAAATAAATAAAACGTCAAAATGATTCACTGTTTTGAATGATGACTGAGAGTCGCTATACGAGTGCAAAGGGTTAATATATATATGTTAACCCTTAATAATAATAATATATA
>JAPMOR010012291.1:51148-114773 GCA_026543865.1 Argiope aurantia | reverse complement strand
ATATATATATATATATATATATATATATATATATATATATATATATATATATATATATATATATATATATATATATATATATATAAAAATTTTTAATTATTATACATTTATATAAATTTAATTTTTTTAGTACAATGCTGTGATTTTGAATTACTGGTTTTATTGAAAATATATTCACAACATTTTTTATATGCATAGCTAGAAGATGACAGTTTAATAAATTTAGAAAATAAATTCATTTTGAACTAAAATTCTAATTCTTTGTTAATAAATTGCAGTCTCACTATAAAACTAAAATTGCATTTAAAGTGGTATATAGAGATATATCATCATATTCTTCCGATGAACGTTCTATATGAAATTTAAAGATGCAGAGAACTTCAATATTAACAGATCTAAAAATGATAAAAGCTAAAATTTTATTTTGATAATTTTGATTCTAAGCTATTAATATAAAACTTTACAATGAAAGTGTATTTGTGATACTACATCCATTTTCCCAAAATTATTTCAACGCTTATTCAAAACGGCAACATTGAAGAACCCTTTAGTTTGGTTTTATTTCGGTAGATGGCAGCAAAGAGCGAATCGGTATTGAATGATTTGAAAACTTCTGGAGAATGTATCAACAACGCAAAAGTTTTGTGCCAGAAATTATTTGGTAGTTAAAAATCTTTAACAATGATAAAAACTTTGTTTACAGTATCGTTTACAGTACAGATTGTTACATTAAGGTTATTAAAAACAATTTTTCTAAAATTAAATTGATTATAGAATATACATGTTTTCTTTTTCAGTTACAATTGTATTTCAAAAAATCTCCTAATTAAGCAATTTTATTTCCTTATCCGTATCATTGTAAAGGAATTTGGTTATGACAGGTTGATGATACTGCAGTTAATAATCTTTGATTTCAAATTATCTGAAGTATATCTTTATTACCAAAGCGTTGCGTAATATGGTACAAATCCTAATCAATGCGTTGAAATGTATAGAAATTATCAGTTTTATTTCCTTAATTTCATTTTTTTTTTCAACAAATAAAGTAGGAATATAGCTATAAAATTGCTCATATTAATATAGAAAACAAATTGCGGAAATGTTTAGATCCCGTAATTCTTCTTAAATTTCATTTTTCATTGCATTATCTTGCTTTGACTGTTAACGATTCATACCAAATGTATGAGAATGTTATTTACTGTCATTTCTTTATTTTAAAAAATAATTTGTTCTAAAGAGCCATTTTTAATCATAGCAGCTTTTAATAGAATCCAAAATAAAAGTCTGAAGTACCATTTCGATAGATAAAAGAAAACTTTCTTTTTTAAAATCGAAGAATGCCAGTGAAATCTCAGCAGAATATCTTTTCTTGTACTGTATTAAAATTTAATTGCACATTATGAATGGAATGAAGCAATAAATTTAATAAGGAAATTGTCACATCTGGTATCTGGAGAATAGGTGTTAATTCAGTGTATCCAGTTTTATCAATCTGACTCTCTTCATTCTATAATTATTGTATTAAACTAAATTTGAACAGTCGGACAGACGGATTTCCTCTGAGCGAATTTTGCACAAAATTTGATAGAAACTTGCAATTTTGGTATAAAGACCGTATAGCAAATTGTCTAGCTCAAAGCGCTATTGCGTTATCTTTGTCACAGACGAACGAAAATTTTCCAAAAAATGTGTTTTTCGAACTCAGGGAGATCTAAAACGTGGAGATTCGTCAAAATCTCGTATACGAATTTTTTGTCGATTACTATACTTTCTCAATACTACGTATACGGAAAGTGAAAAAAAAAAGACTAAAAGAAAGAAAGAAAGAAATTAATGTTTGACGAGAGCGGAATGAAAGCTTTATAACTATGTATATATCATAATATTTAATGCATAATTCATAGATAATCACATGATTAATTAGTCACTTAATTCAACACTCTAAGAAATATTTCTCGGTGATATCGCACATTAGTTGGTTATTTTTCTTCAATTAATTATCTGACTCTTAATGCAAAGGTATAGAAAATATAGAGAGCCAAATTGCATCTAGCTTATTTACAGTCATATGACAAACGTAAGCGTGCTTATCGTATACTGAGCTGTATCACAACGACCGTTTTCCTCCTACAAAATACCCAATGGACTGCAAAATTAATCTGCCTGGCGTATCTGATGTGTATCAGTCGAACATGAATTGGTCTTTTAGGTTAGGTACTGTGGATTTTAACACTATGACTGAAGATTTAATAATTGACATTTCATTACCATAAGAATTTCATAGTTATAATAAGGATTTTTAAAAGATAATATTAATTTGAAGAAGTTTCAAAATAGAGCACTTACATTGTTTTATTTTAGGAAAGTACCGAGTCTAAAGCAAAAATTGGCTGGAAAATCCTTCCCGCTAGAAAAATTTGTCGTCGCCAAAGCCAAGAAATTCGTTGATCAGAACGACAGACTTATTTTCCCTTTCTTCGTAAGTCATTATATTGTGATATTATCAAATTTTACTTTGGAATAGAAAATTTGGAAATTAAATTCCACAATTTATTGTGGATTCATTATTATCATTCATTTCAAGCTAGGAAAAATATATTGAATATTTGACTTGAATAATTAAAAAAAAATAATAAACCAGATTTGCCATAAAATTTAAATTGTCTTCTTGTATACAGCCGACCAACCTGCCACCATTGAACTTAGAAGTATCGACAGAATTTGTTTTGGCCGACTGCTGTAAATTTAAAAGGACTGCAGGGATTTTAAGATAATTGGAAAAGAATCATTTGAAATGTTTTTATCTTAAAAATAAGAGTTGAAATCTAATATATTTTTGGAATAATGATCTAAAAATAAATTTAATTGAACCAGAATTATTTATATCTTATAGAAAATAAATTAATATATATATATATTAATCTATATATATATATATATATTAATCTATATATATATATCTATATATATATATATATATATATATATATATATATATATATATATATAAAGTTAAAAGTTGACATTAAAGACAAAATCAAAACAGTTTCATTATAAAATGTAAAATATCGATTTTCATTTTTTTCCAAAAAATGCTTTCAGAATTGCTTTCTGACGTTCAAAATATGATGTTACATTGTAATTCTTTTATAAAGAATGGCTATAAAAATTTATTCAATTAAAAAATATGATTATTAGATTATGATTTATGATTATTATGATGATGATTATTAGAAAGTTTGATGCATTGATTTTTATTTCTATTAGATTCATATCTTTTTAGGAATTAAATTTAAAATTTATTGACCTTTCAACATCACTTTTGATTCTGATACACATCAGAAAGTGCAGAATCTCTTTCGATATTAGTGATGATTTGGTCTAATGATGATTGATTTTAGTTAAACCAGCTAAAAACATAACTAATGAAGCCATAGACGATTATTAAAAATATTATTAAAAAAATACCTGATACATTATATTTTCTAATTTTTTTACGAAGTCTTTCTATCATATATTATTGTAAAGTCTCAATTTAAATTGTGCATGATTCTTATGGTCATAGTAATTATGCCATAAAAGATTATGCCAATGTTTCTTCCTTTAATTGCAAACCCTCGTTTCAAACAGTATAATCATCAGAAATTTTATTTTTAAGATACTATTATTTCATCTTTAAAAAGATGAATTTTTTTGAAAACAATATTTACTTATTTCTTGAAATGGTAGAAGTCTGTATTTTTTTACTGATAAATTTCTTTAAATATTTTCAAAACTTAAATATTATTTAATAATTAATTAAATTAAATTTCGATCTCATTCTAAAATAAATAATAAAGTTGTAAATATTGAAAATAAATATAGATCATTTAAAAAATGTTTTTAATTAAAATTATTATGATTCAATAAAGCTTTTAAGATGTTTCAAGATTTTAAAGAAATAAGAATTACAAAAAAAAAAAAAAAAAATGTTATGCTGGAAAAATATATTTGTCAACTTATCAAGTGCTAGTGAAGACATGTACAAAGTTTTCTATACAACTTTATAATTAGCATCATAAGCTAAATTTTAACTATATTTCTCTTTCTATTTATAAAATACACAATAAATTTTAATATGTTATCTAAAACATATTAAAATACAAAGCGATGCAAATAATTTCAAATAGAAATAACTAAACTTTTGGATGCAGACGATAATTACTTAAAAAGAAAAATTCCATTATTATTAATTTGATAAAAAACATCTGTTAATATTTATTTAAATCTTTTGCACTTCCATTAAGCGGATAAGTTCACGAATCTTTGACATTCAAGCATAAATTGTAAAATAATATTTACGGTCTAACATATTTCTATAATAACGCATTTTGAAGCTGAAGGTTTATAATTTCTATCTTGTCATGTTTATGATACTTATCCCCTTCTCCTTTTACTGTCTTTCTGTCAAAAGAGACAACGAATTAAAATCATTAATTAATTAGCTTGGAGGGGTTCGTGTTTATCCAGTTATTAAGTATTAAATTTTCTATTGAAAGGATAACATTGAAATTATTTCTCATTAGATGAATATAGAATAAAGAATTCTTAATATTATGAGACTCGTGCTGTTTATCAAACTAACTCAATAATTTAAATTTAAAATGAGGAAATATGTTGCTGTTAAGAATTCAGATCTTAGAATGTTAATAAGGTTTCTTTAAATATATAAAATAAATGTGATTTTACTCATTAAATTGCAAATAAACACAATTCTTAACGCGGATTTATCTGAAATTTAAAAATGACATTTGGTTCCCACTTTTGAAAGCAAATGGGCAGGATTAGGGAAAACATCTTTCATTAGACACAGAATATGAGAACGAAGTATTGAATAAAAGTATTGCATTTTCTTATAAGGAAATCAATTTAAGGTTAATACAGTCACATGACAAACGCTAATACGCTTATTCGGTTAATATTTTAGCTAATGTTGCATTTACTGATGCAATGCGCTTGCGTAGCTCATTACTACCGAAAGAGAAATGCTACGTAATCACTGATTTACATTTCACCAAAATAGTAATAAGATGTTAGATCAAAGAAGATATAGTTATTTTATATTAACTAATTTTCAGAAACATTTTATTTTTATTAATTTATTTGTTGTAAATTCGGAACGATTTAAAAAATATTGCAAATAATTTTTTTCTATATTCTGATACTTACATTCGGATATTCAAAAAAGCTTTCTTCTTGCTCTAATCTTATTACCTTTCCGAGGTGCAAAATCCTCTAAAAGGGATTGACGTAGCTTTATGAAATGAATAGTAAGGATTTATATAGCGTTGCGCAGTGCACAGACCACATATTTCCATTTATTACTAATATTGATAATTTCATTTATAATTGCTTTAGTTTGGTTTGGTTAGGTTATAGTAACGTTCCGATTTTTAAAGCAACACTAGGAATATTTCGAGACAGACCTCGAAATTTTTAAACGAGATCAGATGACGAGGAGTACACCTGAGCTGGCACCCCTCTCCAAACTTCCACACCAGCGTGAGTCTTTTAGCCTCGATGGAATCAAGTCTTGAACCTGAAACCCTCCGGTTCCAAAGCCTAGACTTTACCATAACTCCACCGCGGCCCTCTGTAATTGCTTCAACTTCTTCAATCTAGTACACTCAAAGTTATCATCTAAAACTTTGAATATCAGAAGTGGATGGAATTATATTGACAGGAAAGGCCAAAACATTTATTTACTATTGCAACAGAGACAGAAATAATCATCATTGGGTTTGTAAAAACAATAACTCACATCATCAAACATGTAGAAATTAATTTACCCATCATGCTATTGCTTATAGCTTTTTACATGTAGTTAATTATGTTTTTTCTTTAGCAGTAGGCAAATGGATTATATAAAAACGTTTTCTTTGAGAAATTGGTATTAAAATATTAATTTTATTGAATTTTACTTTAGGAAATGATGTATGTATTTAACGTCTTCCCAATGTTTAAAAGACATCCAGAAACCATAAAAAGAATGCTCGCAATAATTGAGAAGGATGCTCCAGTAGTAAACCAAGACAAAGGTAAGAAATAGGACAAGTTTTGTTTGAAACTCATTCTTTTTATGCTAAAGAGAACGGGTATTCATTCATTTAAAAAAAATTCAAAATATTGTTCCTTTTACGGTTCCAAATCAAATATTTGAAATAACATGTGGGTAAAAGCGATTTTACGTAAGCACTGTTTAACAAACGTTCTCGAATGGCAGCGATAAAAATAACATTATACAAAATCATCTTTCCCTTTGAATGTTTGGTACTTTTTTTCTTCTTCTTTTGCTTCTTCGTTTCGTATTTTTTGCATTTATTGGTAGAAAGCGATTTTTTACTTATTTGTAAATTTTCAAAATAGTATCTTTTCATCGAGGATTGTTTCATTGTCGAGATGCTTTTTTTGGTGTTTCACGTTGAAAAAAAAATGGAACTATAGCCACAATAATTTGCCGACAGCCAAATGTATCAAATATTTTCCCTAATGGAAGTGACATGGTGGAGTTAAATGAAATTCTATTGTGCTTTCTTGGTTGGGCGTGAAGGATAATGCAAAAAGGTAAATATTCAAAAATTAAAAAAAAATACATAATTTTTTATTCAACTTGAGTAGAAGAATGAATGTTAAGCAATATTTGTATTTATTTTAAAGTTTTCTCGTACCGTGAAATCGGATATACGTTTATGTTTAGTTTTTTTTCCATAGATGAATTGGGTTGAAAATTTGATTAATTCCCACAATGTGGATATAAAGACATAAACTTTAAATTTTATAATTTCATCCATTTCATCTAATTTGTTGCATTTTTGACTTATGGGGTTATGTATAATATATATGAATTATAAACATATGTATAAATGGATTATGTTACCTCCTTCTACATTGAGCTTCATATACGGCAGGTAAAACGGCAAAAGTTCATAAATTATTTTTTTAGAATAATTATTCTATTTCACATTTGCCAACTAATCTATGTTTTTAGAAGAATTTTTTTTTTCGTTTTTGAATGTAAAATCATTTGAAGAATTTTCTGTAAGTTTATGTTTAAAAATTCTAAAAATAAAAAAAAAATGTCTGTTTAATAATAGACAGTATATGGTGAAGCTATTTATCTAAACCATATGAAATTCATTATAAATTTCAATTGTATTTTTATGCATTATCCTATTCTAAATTTTATAATTCATTTTAAATTTTGTGTCATAGTTCCGTCACTTAAAGCTTTTATCTGCTGAAAATGAATGAATAGAATTATGCTTTTATTTTTTTGTAGATTTTACTGAAGAAGAAGTGGAAGATTACTGTCTTTCTTTGCTACTAAAAGCTATGTGTTACAAGATTCTTGACAATACAGAAAAAGCTGACAGTCTTTTGGATGAACTCCTGGAATAGTAAGTATTAGCCGATTTTGGTTTCTAATATAAATGGTTTACATCATTGCAATTTGATTTTTTTAAATTTACAGAGAACATTTTTTAACACTTTTAATAAAACAGAAAACATAACAGAATATTATTATAATATTTACATTGAATCATTTTGATTCACAGTAAATATATAAAATAAAATAGAGATAAATGAATTAAAAAATAAATAAACAATAAAGTAACCGAATTGAATTTGGTACTTGTATATAAATAAAAAAAAATTTCAAGCATACTTTTAGAAGATACTTGCCTCTTATTTAATAAGTCTATTACTTTATTTGCTAATATACAGGAAAGGTATAATATACTTCCCCTATTGGTAACAATAACGATGAATAAAAAGGTATCGTTTTAAGGAAGACAAATTATTGCCAAGTTGACTTATCGCACAGTACTTCATCATTAGTTCCGAATAATCACTCATTTTTTTCCTGTCTAAACCATTATGGCTCATTTATCATCAGCCCTTTGATGCATTAAGAAAAATCACAACCTGCCCATAATCCATTGACTCGATATTCACCTCTGCAGTTTTTTTTTACCTTTAGAAAAACCATTTACATCGATAAAGATCGAATAGACTAAACTTCCATTTATCCTAAATATATATTTTTTTGCAAAACCTAATCATTTAAACTTTTTTGTTGAAAAATGTCATTGATAGTTGTTCTAAATTTGTTTATGTGAAGATAAATTAATTCTGATGTCTGAATTAATGGTGGTTTGTTTATAAATGTAGCAGACTTTCATTACTTTCTATTTAAAAAAAATAGAATTTTCATTCAAATATAATTTTTTTATTAAGAGTTAATTGTTTAATGAATTCAAAATAATAATAATAATAACGATGAAGGGAAATAAATAAAAATGTAGAAGAGGCATACCGCATTCTTATGAAAGCAATGAAATTTGTTCTGAATTTGCGTAGCTCTTAAGATATGTCACGGGGCAAAAAGTGACGTTTTCTCTTTTTTAATTTCGCAAAGATTGGCTGCCATTTTTGCAATGTGATTTGGTATTGAGCCAGCAGATACTTACTTTTCCTCCTTCCTTTTCAAAATTCATCTTCCATTCTTGATTTGTATTTCTTCTCCGTTTTCGCTTTACTTTTCTCTTTGATTTCAGTTTTAAGTTAATTAAATGGAGTTCCCTCCCGCCCCTTCATCCAAGGTGTTCTATCGTTCTCTTGATTGGTTTTCCTTCACATTTTTTTAAATTTTTACCATTCATTAGTTTCAATTTTTTTTATTGCTCCAACAGAATGACATCCCCCCCAGCAAAATTTAACTTCATTTTCTTGATTTGTTTATCTTCACTCTTTTCTACTTTACTATTCTTTGGTTTCGGTTCCATGTTGCTCCTTCGGAGTTCCTTCCTTTCTAAGGTCCGAATTTCATCTATAATTTGTTTTTCTTCATCTTTTCTACTTTATCATTCCTTGGTTTCGGTTTCATATTATTTAAAAAAACGCATTTGGTTTAATAATATTTTTTTTCTTTGTTAAAAAAATCACTCTTTGAAAAAACACATCTATTATTTTCTTGAAATACAATTAAAAGAATTACAATTTAAAATTTTCAGCCACTTAGAAGTAAAGCTACTTTAAAAAAAGGAAGAGAGAGTTCAATTGAACTTGCTCGAAAATTATTTTTTATAGCTCTGCTTGGTTGTAAAACTGATAACTTTCAAACCACTCTAAACGTCGAAATTCGTTACTTTGATTCTGATTCATTTATATTCAATTTTTAAATTACTTATCCGGCTTTTACAGTTTTGATTATAAATTAAGTAGATACGTACGAATCCCAATGCAAACAAGTGGGAGTGGTCACCTCAAAACTTTCTTGCATACTGTCTAATATACTTTCATGCCAAAGTACTCCTTGTATGGCACTGACGTACAATAGTTACGAAATATTAAACTTTGGGAGTGAATTTGGCATTTTTACTGACTCTATCGTGTCATCCTTGGTGAGTTATTTGACAACTAAGCCCCGGCATGCGGTTAATAGTGTACGAAAATCTAATTTGTGCTTTAGACATATTTTATTGATTTGATACAAAATTGCGCTTGTAGTCACAAAATCCCATACTTAATTTGATATATTTAAGTAACTGCGTTTTTGAATTATTGTGTTTACATATTGCTGAAAGACATAGAACCGACAGACAGTCAATCGGTTATTAGTTTTGTCTCAACATTTGACAGGTGGCAACACAACAGGCGTTAAATCTGTGTACTGAATCCTATTTGTCCAAGTCTCTTCGTTTTGTAGTTATCATTTTAACTTTTATTCGGACAGTTGGACAGACTTCCTCTGAACAGATTTTACTCAAAATTTGATGGAAATCTGCAAATTTGATATAAAGACCGTATACCAAATTTCAACAGTCTAGCTCAAAGCGGTTTTGAGTTATCTTTGTCACAAATAGACGGACGTTTCCCAAAAATGTGTTTTGCAATTTCAGGGAAGGTCTAAAACGTGGAGACACGTCAAAATCTCAAGCTCAAATTTTTTGCCGATTACTATACTTTCTCTATACAACATATACTAGGAAGTAAAAGGCTTCCTATCTATGTGTTAGAGCGTTGCGGATTAAATATATTTTAGTACATCAGATATCCTCACGTTGGCATGATTTGATAGTTGGAGAATAAGATGCCACTGTCTTTAAGTCCCAAGAAAACGCTAATATAATTTATACAATGGGTAATAATTTTTCCTATGGGAATGGTAATTTGTCTAAAATTACAATGAATCGTTTCATTAGAATATGGATTTGAAATATAGTTATTTCGGATTATTTTTCAATCGCTCTCAAAATTATCTTTCCAAACTTCGGATTTATCTTATTATCACATTAGAATTTATTTAAAATTCCTGCATTAAGAAAGTTTTTTCCTCCTTTCTTTCTTATTTGGATTAATAATATTTGAATTCATATTCTTATTAAATCTTGGGATTATATATAAAACAGTATTAAACTGTTGCAAAAAGAAATTTAAAATTAAATTAATGTAAATGTATATCTTATTAAGTAAAATAATTGTATGAATTTGACTAAAAGATATTAAAACTGGAAATGAAAATTAAGCACGTTTAATACAACTTTTATAAAGTCTTATATCGGCTTATACCATCTTATAATTTTATATCCTGATATTTTTGAAATTTAATTTCCTCTTTTTTAATTTTAGATTTGATCAATTTTCCTCAAATTTCAAGTTAAACTACCAAATAACTAATTAATTTATGTAAATGTGTAATATCTTGACTAATATATTTTACAAAGTCTTCGATTTGACGCTTTAAAATTTAAAATGTAAGCTTTTTTAAAAAGCCTTTATAGCTAAATTTTTTAAAACTAAGCTTTTCTTCATACTCAGCTTTTGTCTCCAATTTTCAACTAATACCTTCCATTTTTAATTAATTTCCGCCTTTTCCAAATGGTCAGTGTTCCATTTATTTCTAAATAATGTGCTGAATGTATTAAGTTTTATCACTTTTTTTTACTTATTGAAAGCAGTCATTTTTCAAATGTCTGTGTTTGAAATTAATTTAAAGCTCTTGATTTTAACGGTTTCGAATTTCTTTTGAAGTTAAATATTAATTTCCTGTTCGATTCTAATTTGACTTTGTATATAGCAACCAAGAAAAAAAAATCGTCTTTTGGAAAGAAAATTTTGCGTTTTAAAAGATACGTTCACTCTTTACTGAGTATTGCGTGGTGATTTAATGGTACAACTTTGTTTACAAGTCAAAGATTCATGATAAATGGGACATGTAGCCACTCTTATTGATAAAATGACCAGGTTTACCCATAACTGATGTCTGAATTCTCATATTATATATGTGTGTGTGTGTACGTGCGTGAACGCGATGGATTGTGGCTGGTTGCATTTCTGGTGGACTTTTAGGAGAAACTAACTGATACTTCCACTTCATGGGGAAAACTCAATCGGCTAGCCCGGCAGCATTTTGCAGTTCATCACTAATGCGTGCTTTGTTCTACTAATTCTTTGAATAATGCTGAATAAGGACACAGTAACAGAACTCACGACCTTCTTACTCTTATTTATGTTCCTCAACCAAGCCATATTTAAAAAAAAAGCTATTTATCTTCTATTAATGATTTCATATACGTTTATCTTCGATAAATGGTTTTGTGGACAACTGATAATTATTTTCTATGAATGATTTCACGGGACAGTGTTTGTTATTTTCTATGAAGGTTTCTATGAAGGAAAGTCATGGGAAATCAATGGTTGTCTTCTATAAATGATCTCATGAACAAAGCATAATTTAGTTTAGTTAGATTCTCGTTGCAAGACCATATGAGGGATACTTGATATCCCCTCATTTCTTTATTTCCACTAATAGGAAGACAGTTTAGTTAGAATAAAGTCTGGATTCAAAGCTGTATGAGGAATATTTGGTTGCATGAGCTTGACATTCAGCGCTGGTCAGATGATGATTCTTGATTTGGGTTATCCTTGCTAAACTTCCGTCAACCGGCCACCGTTTAAGATAGGTCTTAGATGGAAGCAAATTTTGAATCAATGATTCGACGGATCTGGAAATAGAGATTCTGCCATCAAACCAGCATGATCAGCATAAGCAGCATATTAGCACATTAGATCTGCTACTGGGTGTGAAATTTTAGAATGCAGATCTAAAGAATTTTGCTTGAACCTCGTTTCCACCAAAGAACAATTTCGTAGGTTGTATAAGTGAATGTCATTTCTGCATTCGTAGTTCAAATATTACGATTTTTATCGAGACAGTAAAATGTCAACGCAAATAAGATTTAAAGGGGAAAAGAACTTGATTCTGATCGTCACATTTATAGAATAGTTTCTAAAACTCAAATCCCTCCTCCAACTAGACTCATTGGGATTGTGCCGAATAAAAATATTAGAAAATACCTAAAAGCTTAAAAAAGAATTTATATAAAAAAAACATCATCATGAATACTCTCTCCTACACTTTTGAAATTGCAACCAATAATTTGAAAATTATTGGTTGCCCTTCTATCAACTCCTAAGCAGACCACGCTATCTGGTTGACTTTCGTCTTTTAACATCTCCATCAGATATTGTGTCTTCGAAGCTTAGTTCTATCATCTAAGCAGACAGATTAACTCAAATAAAACTCCGGTCCCGAGTCAGTCCCTTGACGAACCGGATGGTTCCAGTCTCAAGATTCGATTCCACAGAAGGATCATCGTGTAACCGGATCTGGTGCATTTTAAATCCGTCTGGCCGACTGATTGGTGCAGAAGTTTGGAAAGGGGCGGACAGCTCAGATGTCATCTTCTTCATCTGATTGAGGTTCAAAATTGCGAGTTCGTCCCAAAATAGCTCTAATGTTACTTTAAAATGGGACGTTAATATAACTAAACTAAACTAACCAAGTTAATTTACGAAATGCTATGCTTTGCCAGTTTCTTCCATGAACAGAAATGTCTCAATTTTCAGATGCGTGCTCTTGTAACCTGATAGAAAAGTTCTCATTTTCCAGTGGCATGAAGTGCCGGATTATTTGTCGTTTTCCATCATTCATCCACGATTAAAAATAACTTTAATTGAAATTTTGGAAAGTGATATAAATCAAAAGCTATTTCTGGTGAAAGAAGAAGTTTAAAAAATGTCAGATAAGCATGGCTTTCTTCGAAGTTTATCCACTTCTTGTTGAAATTTAATGGTATTTACGAAATAGCTTATTCAATACAAAATGTAATTTTCTTATTTTAATCTATTTATTTTAAATAATGAAAATAGCATGGTATGTTATTAATGTCGTATGACTCGAAGTATTTTATATTTTAATTTATATTGTAAGAATTCTTAACTAAATATAGATTATTTCCTATTTGTTCTGACTTATTCAAATATTTGTCTAAAATTTAGTGAAAGCCATTTGGGTGAGGATATTTATCTGGCAACTTATGCTATGGCTGAAAAAGGATACATGGCCATGGAAAGAGGACATTACGAGGAAGCAATCCAGTGGTTAGATAGATCATGGTAAGTTATATGAATAATTTTTATTTCATTAAATAGAAACCAAGAGGGAAAATTTATTAATTAAAATATAATAGCTTTCAAAATGATTTATACAATATAATAATTACATATTTTTCCTGTGCTTATCCTTAGCGTTTATTCATACTTTTCAATTCAGAGCAGCTAGATCCAAGGTCGTAATTATAATTTCTGTAGTATGCAAAATTGGAAATATGACACAACTTAGCTACAACAATCATCTAGAATTGTCAATAATTTTTTCAAAGTTACTCTCCTTAAGTGGCGGATTTCCAATTAGGTGGACTAGGTAGCTGCAGGGCCTTTAGGCTGAGAGGTGTTCCAGAAACAGGTCAATTAAAAATTTTATTTTCCTACTTGCCAAATAAATTAGTTTTTAAAAACTGCAAATTCTCTGAATGATTAAATATTAGGTTAATATTAAATCGTATTCAAGTATGATTTATCAGCCTCCTACGTGTGCATTATATTAACTTAGTTATTAGGTTATTGATAAAATCAGGTTTTTACTTCAATGATATTAGGTACAAACGTGGATAGTGTAAAATCTGGAAAAATCGATAAAAGCAACATTTTCTCAAAATTAACAAAATAAGCAATATTAACTTAAAATAAAACATTAACATGGTAAAAATGTGCTGAGAAACTAAATCGATCATCTTATTAAAAGAGGAGCGTCAGTGAACTGCATAGGGCCGCAAAAATGCCTAAATCCGTCACTGTCCTCCATAATATGGCCGCGCAAATCGCCGTGGCTCACTCAACATAGTATCTCATTTCTGATTGGTTAGTCCATAGTTCGAATTCCAACAAACCATTTTCACATCATTTGTACACTTAGTGGCAGGAGACATGGAATCATCAGACTAGCAACAAACCCCATTTTATAAAATCTACAATTAGATTCTGGCTTTGCCATTCAATGCGCGAACTTACTGTCAAATTGACTCGACTCCGCATTGGTCATACTCGCTTAACCCACAAATCTTTTATTCGGCAATCAAGCTCCTTTCTGCTCAAAATGCCAGGTGATTTTAACAATTCATCATATTTTTATTGATCCATCGTTTACATTTTTTTAACTCCTCATCCCTGGATATGCAAACGCTGTTGGGGAAAAATCCACACAAAAACATTTTTAAGTTTTTGAAAGCAATTGGTAGTTACCACCTTAACTAAAACCCTATTGAATTTATTGTCTAACCCATTATCCTATTTTTTTGCAGTTTTATCATTGACTTTTAAGCACCTTTTGTTTTATTGAAAACTCTTTGAATTTTTTTAAATATGGATTCTTTATTAGCCATCTGTTTGGCGCAGCATAGCCTTTTCTGACTCTTCGGCCATTAAAACCGACAAACCAAGCCAACCAACCACGACGTTTATATAAAGATTGGAATTTTTTTTATTTAAATTATAATCTATTGTTCATCTAAGATCTGGAAGGTTCTAGATCTTTCTCGAATATTCTATATATGTGTAAAAGCTGAGCCCCATCAGTGATGGGTAAGTTATCAGTCTCTTGCTGTTGTGAATTGTTTCGTTCTAATAAATCTAATTGTTTGTTTAAACTAATAGTGTAGTTCTTTACATCTTTGTGACAATATTATTTTAGAAAATCAGCTAATAAGTGTCAGAAAGTGGGTATAAATTACATAATTCATTAAAAATCTATGCATGCAGAATTGTTTATTTTGTTCTAGAAGTCATTCATAAATGTATGAAAGTTCAAACTTTTCATTTTCGACTTTCTTCCTCTTCTCATCCTTTCAAACATTTAGTACTTCACTTTCATCCACATTTGACTGTTCTGTAAATTTTTCCTGCTTTCCAATAGCTTACCTTGATTACTGATGATAGATTGAATTACTCTTATTAACCCTTGTAACTAAGGTGTACTTTTTGAAAGATGGATTTTCTTTATTGTTTATTTCTATCAACACCACTTATTTAATAGTGTTTGATCGGCATCAGAGCAAACACGAAGATTGGAAAATTGTATTTTCTTTTCTTTTTTTCACTACTGTGAAAACAAGAATACTTTTCAAGCTGTAGGAAAAAAAAAGAATTATTGACGTAGATAAGTCTGTAAATGAATGAACGGGTCGAATTTCAAGTTTAAGACCTGCAATGCCTCCGTTGACAACAGCTAGATTTTAGTGCTAATCACAAATAATCTTATTTCCATTTGTCTTTTAACAAAGAGATCCGAAGTATCAAATTTGATCAAATATAAGCATCTGATGGGACTTGGTTTCGGTTGTTACATTGATGTTTGTGTACGCCCTAAAATGAAAGAAAATTCTAAAAATAAACCTCATTTTCATATGCAATTTATTCCTGAAGCACAAAGGAAACAACATACAAAATTGAAAATCCCAAAATTTGCAGGGTTATTAAAAAATAAAGCACAACCTTGTTTCTCACCGGGAATTAAAAATAGTAGTTGAATGCTTAAGTTCAATACACTATAAGTGTTCAATATGAGCTTCTCTAGATTGGTGGAACGATAACTTATCCAACATGTTTTTTTCAGCACGTTTGGTGTGAAACTCTGAAAGGTTGCAGATGAACGTGCCTTATGTTCGTTACAACAGTTGCTGCTACATACCCAGAAAAAATATCGATTAAGTCATCCATACACACATATCTGTAGCCTTAAAAAAC
Source organism: Argiope aurantia (assembly GCA_026543865.1). Classification (NCBI taxonomy): domain Eukaryota; kingdom Metazoa; phylum Arthropoda; class Arachnida; order Araneae; family Araneidae; genus Argiope; species Argiope aurantia. The sequence goes on along the minus strand of JAPMOR010012291.1, from coordinate 98,588 downwards.
CTCATTCCAAGATACGCAATAAAACACATGGAATGAGTTATTTAACTGTCTCAATATCATTTTATTTCTGGGCGAATTAACATAGAACACTAATAACTGTGTTAAATGTAAACTTCCAACTGTTATTTTTGATTTCCGATGAAACACAAGGTTGCACTTTGTTTTTTCTTTTAATTGGCCTGCGAAGCTGCAATATTCATTAACGAACCTCTTTATTATTGCAAAAAGATAGTAACGGGCGATGACAAATCGATTATCTACATAAATGCTAAGCGAAAACGGTCTTTGGAGTTATTCGAATGAGACACCATCAAACACATCAAAGGTCAATACCCATGCATAGAAAATTATTTTCTATTTTCGGTAAGATTAAAACGATATCTGTTGAGAGCTACCGCCGCCTAATGGAACAATTAATTCGGTTAAATATAGTACCCTACAAGACAGCTCGAAGTAAAGCATTGATGGGAAGTTCTCAGAATTGGCTAATCGCAAAAAGTTAATCCTTCATCAGAATAGCGCTAAACCATATGTGTATTTGGTCACATCGTTGAAGTTATTGGGATAGAGATGGGATGTTTTATTCTCCATACTGGACAACTATCTGTTTTGTTCATTTCAGAATTCGTTAAAGGGGGAAAATTGAATTATCTAGAGAATTTTGAACAACATTTTAGGTGTTTTTTAGCGAAAAGTCAAGGACTTTCTATGTTAGTGGGATAATGAAGTTTCATTAATGATGACATGCCATTATCACACAATTTTGTATATATTATTGAATGAGCTTCATTATCGCTACAAAATTATTCTTTTCAGTTTTTTTTCCGAGCTTCAAGAGATTTTTTCTGAATAAACAATATTTTTGTTTGTGATTTCAATAAATATTAGTTAGGAAAAAAACTCTAAAATTTTTTTCCCAAATTGCCACTTGTTTTTGTCAACCGAATTTGGTTTTGTTGACCGATTTGTATTCGTTGTCCGAAAATATTCATTACATTAACTTCTAAAGAGACCACTGCTTTTCCCAACAACCATTTGATATCCCATTTGCATTTGTACTCATTTCTTGCAAAATGAATAGTGTGTAATAAGATGCAATTCTAAAAAAATTGTGAACACCGAGTCTTCTACTTTTTAAACTAGTTCTCCATAATATTCGTCATTCGATCATCATTCCCATTATTAGAACATGTGTTCGATAGAGATGAAATAATTCCATCTGGGAGAGAACTACCTATCCACATTTTAAAAACGTTTCTGTTAACCGAATTGCGGATGATTTTTATCTTAACAAGTATATACTGGACATGGTGTATTTTCTGTACATCAAAACCGTTTCTTTGACAAAATTTCGACTTGTCAGTGTGGCCCTGAAGAAAGCTATATAAATCACTTAATCAAAGCCTGTGCGATATGGCGAGAACACAGATTCAGATGGCTAAGAAATTGGATGCCTCTTGACATGGAAGAACTCATAAAATTTGTCATTAAATCTTCTATTAAGGATATTTTGTCAAATCTCTTGCCTTTAGTTCTCTTCTAATGAAAAAAGACCAATATGCATTCACTCTAGAGGGTCCTTTGTTATTTGCAAGTGTCTAATATCATCAAATGTCGATTGTTCCTTCATGCTAGGTGGGGTTGCTCTCCAGAGGCCCCATCAAGTTCCCGCATGGCCTTTGGATAGGTCAGGTATTTCTTTCATATCCTTTCATATCTATTGATCGAACGAGGTTCAAACAAGATCTGATATTCTCGTAGTTATCCAAACATGTCTGAACAAACATGTTCATTGTTTGATAGGCTTATTGCATGAACTGCTTATTACATGCTTAATACTGTCGATGCCAAATGCTTGCCTGTGATTTGGACCACTATTTAATAAGATGCTTACTTCTTTGCTTTATCTTAATTGTAGTAGAGAAGAAAGTATTTAATTAGATAGGTGTCAGAGTCGATTCGCACTTGTTTAAACAAGCAACATATTAAAATAAGATATAAGCTAAACATAAGCATTTACCTCACACAAACTAAACACTGAATGAGAACTTTTTCTGCCATCTGAATACTGCAGTTTACATCTGATCATGTTAACAGCTCATTTACTGCCAATTCTCATTGCTTCTTCTCTCATCTGAATACTATTGTCGATATCTGCATATGTTAATTGAACTTTTGCTGTCATCTGACATGGCAGTCAACAGTTAACAGCTCATTTACTGCAAAAGTAAAAATACAAAAAGAACCTTTCATTTTTCTTTCTTTATTTCAGCCATGCCCACACTGATTACCACCTGGAATCCTTCCTCCATTACCGAATTCACGCAGCTATACGTCACATCCAGACGCTGAGCTCGATGTTAGAGCAGGTGAACCTCGCCGATATTCCCAAACAAAGCAATGGTCTCTACAACTGTTCGATGAGTCCCACCAACAAAAATGCCGCCATCAGCATATATGAATCGCCCGTGCCACCATCTGTATCCACCTAGTCGTAGCATTCTGTGCGGAAAGCGTGAAAGCTAGACACATAAAAGTATTAATTATGATTGCAGGCACCGTTATGTAAACTTTTTGTATTCATACACTAGTGGAAATTTTTCCATCTGTTTCGAGAAATCCGTTCGGTGGAATGTTTTGTTTTGCCTATTATATACTTCATCTGTTGTTTATATGAAACCTTACTCTATTAGTATGAGAATTTTCGAACTATTTTGATTATTATATATCCGGAATTGTACCGCAAAGCATATTTGAATGCGGTTTTTTCTTGTATATGAATATTGTTGTACAACTTCATAAAGTGCTTATTATGTAAATGAAGAATATTTTTAGTACAAATCTGTCAACGTTTACACAGCATATTCACGATACAAAGAGTGATATATTTTGTAAAATTAATTCAATCGTATATTAAAATTTAATATTTCAATCGTTTTTCATAAAACCACGCTATTTACATTTATAAAAGAATTTGTAATATTTTGTATAAATATGCCATGTAATTTCGCAAGGAATAAAATTACATAAATGACAAGAATTTAAATACATATTGCAAAATCCTTTTTTAAATGTTCCATAAATTCAGCATTATAAAATGTACAGCCTTTTGAAAATAAAATACATTTTTTTCTTTATTTGCGTCATTTTGTTTTAGATATTTTTCTGTTTATCTTTCTATTTAAACACTTAAAATATAATGCAAGGTATCTATAAAATAGTTATTGGATTAAGAAATTCTATAAAGTTGTTACAAAAGAACGTGAAAACTGTTTATTGATATTTATTTTGTAACAGGATTTTAATTTTAGTGTAATGCAATAAAGGAAACATGTATATTTTTGATTAAGGATGAAAACATATCATCTAATGAATATCAGCTGTACAAAATTGCCCAATCTACTAAGCAATCTGATTTGAAAGTGTGTGCCGATTTCTTTAATCTCTTAATTTTATAGAAATATCTATAAATTTACAAATAAATTCCAGTTTTATTTCTTTTTACCCTTTTTCTAATAACTTTTGTCTAGCAATTAATTTATGGACTCTTCACTCATATTTTAAATATGGTATAAAGTTCGAAATCACTATAACTATTGAAAAATTCATATTATAGATGAGTAAAATTAATACTTAGGCGCGTTTTAAGAATAATGATGGGTCGTCAAAACTGAATTTGTTTGCTGATTTCTCACCAATATTTTAAAATTGTAAACACTTTTTATTTCAATCTTAAAAGTAATTGTTCCTTTTTCTTTTAGTCATCCAAGATATCGGACTGTTTTGGGTGGATAGCACGATTTTGTCATGCGTGGCCGGGAATCGGATGTTAATCTTAAGTCTTATTTTTATTGATTTGCTCACCACTTAGAAGTGAAAATTTAATTGAAGAATGATTATAATGATAACATACAGAATAAAAATAAAACTAGAAATCAATATTTCACAGAAGATTGAGAATTTAAAGATATTATTTAGAATGGAAGATCAGAGATCAGACTTTAAATTTTATGTCACGAAATTAGAGTTGATTCGTATCAATTAATCTAGTTTCTCGTTTTCCTCCATCATATACAAAAACATAAGCTACCTGATGTTTTTGCTATGTTTTTGTAATTGGCAGAAAAATAAGGTAATAGAACCAGTAAATGGATTAACTGCTTGCATATACTCAATTTGCCGTCTTCCTTTCACCAGCTCGACTGTCAAACAAGAAATTTCAATTTACACTGTATCAAACACCATTTTCATACCTCATGTTCTGTCGAAATATTATGGTTTTTGTACCATTTTTATTGCTGTTGTATTATTTGAATTGGCGTTTAAAGCTGCAAAAATTTGGTTCTTAATTGTAAAATTTTTATAATAGAGTAGTCTTGCTCTTAATTTCTTTTAGTTCAACAGATATCGAATTAATGCATAAATAGTGATTTTATATTTATTTAGTAAAATGGCATCAACGGATGAAAAAGTTTAATATATGTTTTTTTTTCCATGAATTCAAATCGATCATTATTATTCAATGCCAATTCGGAAATTATATAAAATGCTTGCAAAGTCACAGACAATTGGAATACTGTCTTGATATTCTTCTAGTTATTTAGATCATATTGAAGAAAATCGTTTTATATATATATTGACGTAAGTGGTTTTATATATATATATATACTGAAGTAATTGGTTTTATTAAAAACTTTATAAACATCTTTGAAATATATCAAAACAACAATATGAAAAATTTTGCAGTAATTTTTTTGTAATCAAAAGAAACACTGTGTAACCACCCTGACTTATTCTATGCAACGCATCTCTCCAACAATTACAAAATAATTTAAAATTTAAATTGTGTACTGTGTACCAATAAGTAGTGGTTTCATAACAAAAAAAAAAACAACTGATTTTCATTTCTGCTTTTTCTATGAAAATAACAAATTTCTAACTCCATTCATTTGTGAATCATTAAAGTTGTCCTAACATTCCTGTAGCTCACTTTGTAATAATAATCCGAAACCTAGTACAAATCAAGATTGTTATTTCATACTCAAAAACAAAACATTCACAAAATATTTTATTCAATTCTATCTCCAAATCATCAACAAATAAGAAGGAAAAAAACACCCTCCGTTTAAATCATGGCCACATTTCCCTTCATTCCAAGAGAATTAACATATTAAACAATGCATGATTCTCAGAAAATAAATTTGTTGCTGTAAAACATCTCCAAGCAGGAAATGTAATGAATATAAAAAAAAGATATTTTTATTTTGGATTAGAATATTCTCTATTTACATTCTTAATTAAAAGAACCTGAATGCATCTTTAGCTGGAATTCACATAGTCTAATCTTTTCATCAATTCAATTTTTTTCCTCTCTTTCTTTCTATGCATCATTATTATTTTTTTGCAACGCATCCTTGCATTAAAGTTAACTGAAAAATATTTTTAACGATCAAAACTTTTATTTTATTTTTTTAATGTGGACCATCATTAAAAAAGTTTTAGAATTTTCATCCAGTTAGTTTGTATCTGCAAAAAAGCGCAACTGGCTCTTTGTTGTTGTTTCGTTGATATCTTAAAGTGTAATGATAAAATAGTGTTTCCACTTTTTCAGCGGTTCATTAGCGAATTTTAATAGAATGCTCTACTGACAAAAGCAAACAAGAATTAAATCTGCGAAAAAGAGGCAGAGAATTTTATTCAAAGCTAAGTAGCAAACTGATACAGAGTCGTTTATTTTTGATTTAAAAAATCGTTTTCAACAACTAGATTTTTTTTTTTGCTTCCAAATAAAATTTGACTACTGTAATTAAAAATAATTTTTATATATATTGTCTTGCATCATTCCAGTAATGCCGTGATTTTTGTTGACTTCATAATTAAAATTTTTTTTAGCTTTTTATATATAAAAAAAATAAGTTTTTAGTCTGTTTTGCTATGAATAAGGATTATTTGTGCACTTTTTTGAAATCGGTTTTTCTGAGTTTCAATATTTTTTGAATTTTTTTAGCAAAAAAAAAGCAAACTGAAACCATCTTTGAAGATATAAATAAAGCAAATCTTTCAATTTGAGCGAGCAGTAGGTGACAAAGATAATCAATGAATGCATCGCAAATAAGAAAAGGTGAATATCATCAGCATTATTTAAATAAAAACAATTGTTATTAAGTTTGTATATATGTTTCGCATCCTGATTTAAATAACTGGACCGAAGTCAATGAAACTTCACACATTTATTATCTAAGCCAAGATAAAGAATATTATCAACTTTAAAAAGTACAAAAATTAATTAAATATTATTTTTGTAAATAAATAATATTTAATTAACTATAAATAATAAATTAATTCCAAACTAACTGATTTTTATTTTTATTTTTCTGATATTACTAAGGAATTAACCAACAAATATTTTTATACCAATGCTTTAACCTTCTCGACGATGCCAGTTTCATTCCAATTCATACAATTTTCCACGTATTTTATTATATTCTTGAAATTTAACAAATAACTAGGGAGAGGCAAATGATTTTGAGATAGGAAATCTGTAGATACTTCATTGCTAGACAACAACGATATTTTAAATTTATTATTTTTTCGTGCATAGACAGAAAGATTTGTAATCTTCAAAAAATTCGAATTCGATATTTTCATAAATCTCAACGTTTGTGAACTCGCTGTGTCCGAAAAGCACATTTTTGAAACTATATCTGTCATCGACACTTTAGTTCAAAAATTCTTTGTACTAGAATGGTGAAATATGACATATAATATTTACACTAAATATATATATAGCTACCAAATTCTTAACGAAATCCAAGAGAGGAAGTTTGACTGTCCAGCTGTCTGAATACGATGTAATACGATAATTACCAAAAGAAAAAATAAATAAAAATTCAGTATACAGATTTAGGAACTAAATATAGAATTCTGTGCCAAATCCGTCAAAGGTTTCCTCATCTGTCGATCTGTATTTTTGTATGCATATGAGCGTGTTAACATAAAATCACAATGACTTAAATACGTGAAATTGACTACAACTGTAGTTCTATATAAAATTTTGATTTCTGTAGATGTTAAAAGGCATCCAGAATCCATATTCGGTTTTCTGGTATGTATTAACCGCATTCCGGAGATTTATCATCAAAGATCGCACACTAGTGAGCTGTTTCGTAACTATTATTCACCAATGGCATAAAGTTAGCAATGCATCAAGTATAATTATTAGAGAGTATACCATAAAGTTTCAATGAGATAATTTCTGCTGGTTTACTTTTATTACCTCAGATACGAATACAAAGGAAAAACTATAGTAACAGTCAAAAAATTAGAACTGGAGAGTTTAATAGTTCTTTACTCTCTAGATTTCCTAAGTCTGAAGCTTTTTTTAGATTTATATCTAAAATCGTAGATTTCTATAAAATTATATATTCTTCCATAGAAAGTCTGTCTTTTAGTCTGTATGCATATGAATACGATACCTGAAAAAACGCAAGGTATTAAAAGGATTAACCTCATAACTGTCTTATCTTCAAATTGACTACCACATAAATAACAACTTTCCTTTCGGGAAAGTGCTATACTACTGACTTAACTATGAAATTATAGAATATGTGGAATATGAGTAATTTTTGCATCGAATTACAAGATTTTTGAATAATTCAATCTTTGCTTATCGAATTGAGGAGTGATAATTTGATTCGCCAATGACTCACGGGCACGAAGGCAGAAGAGTTAAATTTAGCATTTGGTTCTGAAATTCAGAATCAAATTTCTGCTAATATCAATATCAAATTTTCGGCCAAATCCATCAAATGTTTGACTGTTTCTTTATCTGTCTATTCTCGAGTAACTTATTATAAAACATGAATATAACGGTACAGGCAAATGAAATTCAATATATGGTCTTATCTCAAAAATCTACTGTGGTATCAAATTTTTGTTTCAGTCGTAAAAAGGCAGATGTCCAAAGCTCAGGCAGATGTCTTCAGTTTTCTTTATTGTACAATGAAACATAAAAAAATGCCAAATTAGAATAAGAAAGTTTTGATGCGAAAACACTTCTGCCGATTTTTTTCTTAAATATAAATCCTTTTTATATATATATATATATATATATATATATATATATATATATATATCTCGGTGTTTTTTTTTTTAACATTTCGGTTTTTTTTAATAGGAATCTTGACTTTAAATTTTGTAGTTCAAATCTATGATGTTGTTTATTTCTCACTGTTTTAAATAAATTAGCTTTACAATTTTGGATTTTTTTAGAATTTTTGCAGTTTTAACCTCTTTTGTAAAAGCAGCGTGAGTGCCCCTCCTCTCAAATTTTCTCGCATACTCTGGTAGAAAACGCCTCGCATGACATTGGCGTACAATACTTTTGACGTGAATATAGCACTTTTACTGAATCTTTCGTGCCATTCCTGGTGTGTTTTTTGACAATTAATCCCTGGCGTGATGCTAATAGTATCGAACATCGAAAGTGTGCATTTGATACGTTTTTCTGAACCGATTGGAACAAAGATTTGACACAAAACTGAACCAAATCTGTTAAAGAAATGACTAAATATTGGTTTGTACTTTCGTATTCATTTATTTTAGTTTAGTTATATTAACATTCCATTTTAAAGCAAGCAAAACTAGGGCTATTTTGGAATGGACCACGTAATTTTGAACCACGGTCAGATGACTAGGACGACATCTGGGTTGGCACCCTCTCCAAACTTCTGTACCACATCAGCGGGAGAACATTGGGTCCGACGGATGTAGCGGATTAAGCCCACTTACAAGATGGTTCTTCGATGGAATCGGGTCTCGAAGGTGAGACCTTACCCTCATGCTACCCTTTCGTATTTATATAAAAATGATAACTCACAAAACACTATAACTTAAATAATAGAAACTTAATATATAAACTAAATTATACTTCTATTAAAATAATAATTCTCTGTCAGATAAGTATAAAAATTCATCCAAAATGTATATTAGGTTTTTTCTTTAATATTAATTAAAAACTCTCATATGCGTAACTCTGAAAATAAAATTCTGAGTACTCGTGGACTTTCACGGATTTCCCAATTTTAATGAGAAAGGGAGAATTGATAACAAATTTATAAGGGTATATGCGGAAAAGTTCGAAGACCATTCCTGTTGGTTTTACAGCAGTATATATATTTATTATCATATTTAGTCATTCTAAAGTTTTTGTGTCATGCAGACTTGGAGAGTGAAATACAGACTTTGTTATTCACACATTCTTATCACGTTTCAATATATCCGGATGTAAATGTAACATAAGAGGATTATTTTAATGACACAGGATGTTTATAATAAAAACACTGGATGTATCTGTTAAGGGCGTTTTAGAGAAAGCGAGAAACCATTTACCTGTTATATTATTAGTACAGCCAAGAGCTTTAATTTCTTTCAGAAGCGTTTATCTGCAATTGAGTCTAAACCGCATAGCAGCAGTTAATTGCCAAACTAAAATAAGTCGGAATGTACTCCTCAAAAATTTCTCGCATTTTCTGTATTGAAGGTGTTATCCCAGAGAAAGACTTGCATGGCTTTGGCGTACAACGGTCACTAAATATTAACCTTTGGCGTTTTTACAGAATATAACATATGATCCTTGGCGAGTTTTTTGGCATGCGATTAATATTATCCGATAATTGAATTTGTGTTTTAGACACGTTTTATCCCAAGCGATTGAAACGAAAATTTGACGCAGAGCTATACTTGAGTCACAAAATCTCATCCAAATTTAGTGTATTTAAGTCACTACATGTTTGAGTTATCGAGTTTACATGTTTCAAAAATCACAGAATGACAGACGGTCAATTTCTTGTTGGATTCAGCTCAAAATTTGCAAGATGATAAATTTAGACTATAGATGATAAATTTGTGCACCAAAATTTACCTATCTAGCACTGTTTATTTTGTAGCTAGCGAATATTCGGATAGCCGTACAGACCGTACATATACACCTTTTTCGAACGTATTTAATCCAGAATTTGCCAGAAATCTACAAATTTGGTATTAAACCTGAATACCAAATTTCACTCGTCTAGTTCAAAGCGTTTTTGAGTTATTTTTGTCATAGGCAGACAAACATTTCCCAAAAATGTGTTTTTCGAACTCAGGAAGATTTGAAACATGGAGATTCGTCAATCGAAATTTTCGATGGTTACTATACGTTCTCTATACTACGTATACAAGAAAGCAGAAAAACTTGAAAGATCTCAAGCTAATATATTCTGTCATAATTAAAATTTGACCAAGTTCACGAATGGTGTGTGGTTAAGAGCAAAGTTTACCAATGGGTGTGGTTAATACTAGTTTGCCAATGACGTGCAATTGAGATCTGAGTAACTTTACTGATAACAAGATTGCTAAATGATCAAATGGTGCAGAATATGCAGGTAATTTTTATGAAAAAGGAAACACTATATTGTATGTTTCTTAATACTTGAGCTTTAAAAGAAACAAACATCTAATGAAAAATATTTAATTAATAAATTTTAAAATGTAAATTTTCTATCTAAAATTTACCTTCCTCTGTTATTTATATGACCTTTATTTCACAAATCAAATTAACTATTTTACTATGCAAATAACAGTTTCTCAAATATACTATTTCCATAAATTAATACCCCATTCGAGGAATATTTTTGGAATAAAACTGCTTCGCTATTAATTGCGCAGATATTTTAAAACGGTCCCTGAAACTATTTATTTAAAATCGCATTCCTTCATTAATTGGATCTTATCCAATATAGATATTTATTTAGTAATTCTTAAGGATATTTTGTTAACTTAAAGCTATCGTATTAAAATATTGAAATCAAATTCTGTAGAATTTAATTAGTCCAGAAATATCTTGATTTAAATAAAGCTAGCTAAGTTTTAAAATTCAGTTAAACATTAACTTTCTCAATGAATACGTTTTTGTTTTTACAAATTGAAATGAATGCATTCCAAATATTTTGAAAGCCCTTTTGAATAACTGCAGTTTAAGCATTTTATTTTTCAATAGTTGATACAAGAAACAATGACAAGGATTAAAACAACTCAATTCATATTAGCTCACTTATATATAATTGCATATGCAATTTAAATTCAACCTATATACTATATTAAATGTTTCATCTTGCAAGATATATAGAGATACATAATTAGATATATTTGCATATTTACCTTTTGTTATGTGACCCTCAATGTATTGCACTTCAATGAATACTTAAATAACCACTTTAACATTTGGTGTGCATTGGTGGACTTTGACAATATGAAGAAATAAATTATTTTTAGTCTCTATCTTGGGATAGCGTTATCATAATATAAATAAAAATCATTATGGCTATGCATACATAAATGTATGCATATATATTCCACATTTCCTGCTAATCAACTGTCCCAAACATATTCAAATTTTGCACACTTATGATTTAAAACGATAGAAAGAATACTGTCAACTTTTCAAAAATCAAATATTAATTAAATATTCAATTAATTATAAATTAACCAAAATTTTGCACTTTTTCCACAGTACTAAAGAGCTTTTTATAATAAAAAAATATTTTACACTATCTTAAAATTCAAAATTTTATTCTTCAATTGATATTAATTTCATTTCTGAGCAATTGTTTTTCGATTGTTATTAATTAAAAAAATTAACGCAGGCAATTTTGACATAAAAAATATATATAAGTGCACTTTTTGATTGGTAATAATAAGACTTTGACCTATTATATTATCAATTTTTAATTTCTCTTTTATATTATACATAACTTTTGGCAGCGTTTTTATGGCATTAAAGTAGTCATTTCACTTTGAAATAAAACAAATGGTCAATAACAGCAGCGACTTTAAGATATGTGAAATTGAATAAAATTTTGTCTTTTATTTCATTATAGCTTCAGAAAAAATTATTCTAGAAAATGTATTTTTCACCATCTTTATGACAAAAAATGATAAGTAAATGATTCTGAAATAAGGAAATTTATAGGTACTGCTTTGCTAGGCAATGTTAGTACTACCACTATTTTTTTTAAATTTTTACTTTAATACATATAAGTAAAAAATATTTTCACTTGTTTTAAAGTAATGATTTAATGATGATTAAAAGAAAACAACTGAAACAATGTAATTCAAATAAAGGCTAGGAAAGTAAATTTTTGGTAAATATATTAAATATTCTTTCTTATTGTTGACAACAAACGTACACATGAAGAGCCGTTTCGAAAAGAGAGGAGCAAAATTCTAAGAGAAATCTTTAAACGGAGACAACTAACAGTTTATATCAAGAAAACTAATATTTTAGTTTATTTTCATGTTTTAATATAATTAAAAATTAGTTATTAAGCATTTGTTTCAAAATGTTCCATAAATGTTTCTTATATTTCAGCATTTGTGAATCAAATTTGCAGTACAAATATAACAAATATTATAATTTAGGGGCAAAATCAGCTGCCAGTGGCTTTTAAAATCGTCTGCTTTAATTGATATTTTAAATTTAACAAAACAAATTTTCAAATATTCAATATATTTCAATATGTTTTTTTAATCACTTTGTCATGAACCGAGTATTCTCCGAGTACATTTACTTCAAAGTAAGTTATTATTCTTAGATTCTACAACTGCGAAACTAATAAAAAAAACTATTCTCCCCTGGGTACAATGAATACATCCAGGACCGGATTATCAAACAGATAAAGTGAACAACTGTCTAAACGCTCTACAACATTAGATACCTAGAATTTTTTATATACTCTTTACAGATATTTTTTGATTATATTAATTTTATATTTCCATTTACCTAATCATTTATCGATATTTACAAGAGCCATGCATTCGAACTTATTGATATTCAAATCAAGTATTGATGAAATGCTGAAACATGATTCCAATATTTCTAATGAATTATTGTTTTACGTTTTATAGTATGTTGTTAAAGAAACTTTAAAAAAAAAATACATTACTTTGTATCTTAAAAAATTCCGATTCTATAACTAAAGAGTATTAAAATTATGCTCTAAAGTTTTTGCAATTTTGTTTAAAGTAGTTTTAAGTTTGAATCAATTTTTTTATACATGAGAAGTATTGAAATCAAATCTCTCGAAAGGATCCCTTATTAACCGTCTGAGTTCGAAAAAGTAATTTGCATAATTATTTGCTTAATACATAGACTTATTTATTATACTAAAAAATTACATACAATTATTGAATTTGGATTTTCCTGAAAAAATGAATTTACATCTTTTTACCACTCTGTAGATACTTTTAACAATTAAAATTAAAAAATAAATAAATAAAATATCAAAATGGCGTACCGTCTTGAATGGTGAGTGAGAGACACCATCTGATTACAAAGGGTTAATCTCTTGCGCTAGAACGATGCATCTGAAAAGATGCATGAAATAATGAAACGTGCATCGAATTATAGAATTTTTAGATTTAAATCTAAAATTAAGTAAAAGTATTAAGTCAATAAAAACACAAAAATCACTTGATAAAGCCTTAATATCTCAAGTACCATTTATGTTATTATAAGGATTGGAATAACAATAAATGTCTCAAATAAGACGCATCGTCTAATTAGGAAGTTAAATAATTTCGAAAGGGAAGAGGTTAAATGTTTTTTCAGATTAGCAGAATTTGCTACACTACACTGCGAATACAAATAACTGATATCATTAAAAATGATCTAGTTTAGGAAATTAAAGAATGGAAAAGGGGGCCTGCCGAAACTTGCATTATCTGAGGGCCCTAGACAACTTAACCCAGCACTGGACATATCACCAAAGGAATGTTGTCTCTTTCTCCTCATCTAGTCCTAAACAGAACATACATTTTCTATGAGACAATCAGAGTTACTTATTAAAAATGAAACCTAATGTCACAAATAGGCATATTTTTTTCAAACGTTTCATTTTGTTGTTTTCATTGATTTGTTATTTTTTTAAAAGAAAAAGAAGAACTCGCGGAGTTCTATGAGTATTGGATTATAGTTGGAAAAAGCCTTTGATGCCACAAATTCACAGCTAGCTATATCCTATACATGTGGTACAGGATTTAAGTTCCACACGATGGCAACAATGAGTTACGTCATGGCGCTTATATCTTGTCGCCCGATCGGCAACTAGAGGAGACAACAGAGTTGAAAGACGTTGACATTGTGATGTCCGGTTTTTTAATTGGTGTAAATGGCCATCGATCTTATATGTTCATTTTTTTTGTTTCTTTAATTGCTTTTTTTGTTCTAAATATTGTGTACGTATTTTAAATTTTAAACTATTTTAAATAATATATCCTTCGTTTTAAATCAGCTTTGAGTATCACATTCAAACTCGCATACATTAAATAAATTTTACGATTCTCTTGGAGCGAGGTCATCGTCTGTAGCATTTTGTTGAAAACTCGCCAGTGCTAGAGTGTATTAAAGCAGCCTTTGTAGTTACACCCCTTCAAAACGTTGCGTAAATATAATTAAACAAAACGAACCTTAATTAATTAAATCAAATTTGTACTATATTTAACAAATCTCTCAAAAGTAATAAGCCTTTATAAGTATTGAATTATCAAAGTTCTTTGAACTAATCATAATTATCAAAATTTAATAATATATTATTGAATAAGAACAAAAAAAAGTATATAAAAATGCAAAAGGAGAGTCATATTTTAAAAAAAGATTCTCTTACATATTAACCTTAAAATATTTTAAAAGTAAAAAGGAGCATTTTCTAATAGATCCAAATAAATGAAAAGAATTCATGCAGATACCAATATAATATTTTCAATGGCATTTGGAATATTTATTGAATATTATTGATTTAAATGAATACTATCGATATATTTTTTTTAATTTAATGGTTTTTAGAAAATTAATTTAGTTTTTGAGAAAATTCAAATATTAGATTCTTTATAATTTTATTCTTTTTTCTGAATAGCAATAATTGGATAATTTGAAAAATAATGAATTAGTTTTATTTTTCATTTAATATTTAGTAGATAATTGGGCGCTTTTTAAACTTTAAGAACTTGTTTTTAGTTGACAAACTTATACAAATTTTTAAACATCTCTTAAAATGTTTTCGACTCACATAATCACTAATGAATTACCATAATATATTATCAATTACTGAGTCTCTTATTTATGCCCTACGATTTTTAGCCCTCAAAAGTTAAGCCAGGCAGCAATAACAACCATTAAAAATGCTTTCTTAAAGTATCTGAATATCTTTTCTGTTGACAGTCTAATCTTGAAGCATTACAACAATTAATTTAAACAAATACCATAAGGAATGAGTGTTAAAATAACGATAAATGTAAAAATCTTCTCCATTCTTAAGACTTCCGTAACGATGGTTCACTTAGATGACATACTTTTTGTACGGAATAGAGACCAGAAACATTTAATTAAAACAAATAAACGCATTTTTAGCATTTCTCATTCTCGCATTTGGTGAAGGGCCTAGCATGCTTGCATCGTTCTACAGTTTCTGAGGAAATCTTTTATTTTATTTTAGATTTTGTTCCCTACTTAATGCTTCCCGAAATCAATTAAGCCACAAAACGCTAAACAAACCAGAAGCGCACTCGAAATAATCTTCGTGGATGTTTCCAAGAAACATCACGTATTTCGGTAATTAAAGAATATTTGAAGCTTCGGAACTGTTTCCAGTTAGTAATGATGGTTTGAATATTTTGTTCTAACACGAAATGGAATGCTTGAGGTGATCAAGATCAAAAGATTTATTAGAGGGAAATTTAAAAGATTAAAATATTATTTGAAGGTTATTAAGATTATTATTGGAAAGACTTTTGATGATGAATTTCACATTCATGTCGTAATTTGAAGATCCACCGTATTTGAAGATACTTCGAATATCTACAGCATTTGAAGACATTTCGAATATCTACAACATTTGAAGATATTTCGAATATCTACAGTATTTGAAGATATTTCGAATATCTACAGTATTTGAAGATATTTCAAATGTCTACGGCATTTGAAGATATGTCGAATATCTACAGCATTTGAAGATATTTCGAATATCTACAACATTTGAAGATATTTTGAATATCTACAACACATTTGAAGATATTTCGAATATCTATATCATTTGAAGATATTTCGAATATCTACAACATTTGAAGATATTTCGAATATCTACAACATTTGAAGATATTTCGAATATCTACAACATTTGAAGATATTTCGAATATCTACAGCATTTGAAGATATTTCGAATATCTATATCATTTGAAGATATTTTGAATATCTATAGCATTTGAAGACATTTCGAATATCTACAATATTTGAAGATATTTCGAATATTTACAGTAGTTGAAGAAATTTCGAATATCTACAGCATTTGAAGATATTTCGAATATCTACAGAATTTGAAGATATTTTGAATATCTACAGTATTTGAAGATATTTAGTATATCTCCAATATTTGAAAATATTTTGAATATTAATTTTTAAAAGTCTAACAAAAACCTTAAAAAACATAATATAAAGGCATATTTCTATCTTTAATGCTATTATCCGACTAAGATACTAACCACAAACAAATATAACACAATATAAGAAAATCTCTAAAAGTCATCAGCTGAAAGGCACGCAAAGCAGAAAGCAATAATAAAGTTTTATAAATGGAGGAAAGGGGCTCCTATAAACAGATGCTTTCCTTCATTTAATCGAATAAAAGGAAACAGTACACTAAATAAAATGTACATCTCAGATTTAATAGAATATTAATTTAAAATAAAATATAACCAGCAAGAGTGGTCTTCCCAAAACTTTCTTGCATATTCTTTAATAAAGGTGTTATACCAGAGAACGACTTTCGTGCATTGGCTTATATTAGTTACGAAATATTAATCTTTTGGGTGAATATAGCATATTTTACTGAATCTATCGTGCCATCCTTGGCATGTAATTTGTCGATTAATCCCTGGGATGCGTTAATAGTATCCGAAAATCTAATCTGCGTTTTAGACACTGTTTTCTAAACTGAGTGAAACAAAAATTTAACAAAAAAATTGCACCTGGTAGTCACAACATTCCATACCAAATTCAATATAATTAGTCATTAGGTTTTTGAGTTTTGTTTATATGTTTCTGAAAGTACAAACAGACAGACAATCAACTCCTCATTGGATTTAGCTCAAAATTTGACAGTGTCTACACTATAGATGTTAAATGTAGGTGCCGAATTTTATCCATCTAGCTCTTTTCGTTTTGTAGTTACCATATTAACTTACATTCAAACAGCCGGACAGGTGGACTTCTTTTCAATAGGTTTTGTTCAAAATTTGATAGAAATCTATAATTGTGGTCTATATACAAAATTTCATCCATATAGCTCAATACGTTTTTGAGTTATCTTTGTCGCAGATAGACGGATATTTTCCAAAAATATGTTTTTCGAACTCAGGGCGATCGAAAAACATAGAGATTCGTCAAAACTTGGAACTCGAATTTTTTGACGATTACAATACTTTCTCTGTACTACGTAACGAGAAAGTAAAAACGCAAGACTTCAATGAATAAATGCAGCTGAACGATGAAGCTGGTATGCAGTATGAGAAATGCGACAAGTGACATTAGAAAGCCATGAAACCTGATGGTAAAGTCTCAGTTTCGGAACCGTAGGGTTCCACGTTCGAAATCTCATTCCAGCGAAGAATCGTGAGATAAGCGGACTTGATACTCATTAAATTTGTCCACGTTGAATCCACGTATATCGCATTTAAAAATTATAATATTCATCTGCGCAGGGGTAGAGAGAAACATACAATTTTCTCTTTGTGGATTTAGCTCCTAAATTGAATAAGATCTGAAATCTTGCTGATAAATTTTTGTATCAAATGTCATCTCCTGATCTTTTGGCGTTTTTTAATTATTATATTCCTCTGCACATAGACAGAAAAAGGGAGATAGTTTTCCTATTGTGAGATTTGGTCCAAAATTTTGTACAGATCCAAAATTTTTGTTATTAATTTACTAGGGGGCTTTACCCCCCCCCCGTTCTCTTTCGTTCGCCAACCCTGATGCTGTTCGCTATTAGAAAGTTTTTAAACCAATTCCAGTTACCAACCCCATTTCCAGTTAGCAAGTTTTTAAACTCCACGGGTCATTTATTCAGTTCTGGAAGCTTCATCTTTCCATGATGAGAACATACATTTTCCAATTGATCTATTTCCGATTCAAAACTCAAAGCCCCACAGTGAGAACATTTTTTGCTTATATCTCTAATATCTAAATATTGAATCAATTTTTTTACATTTTGCTGGCAACTTAGGAGCTTTATAATCTGCTTTTCTTTTCTAAATTACCAGATTCTGGCTCGGTCTTTCTTCGCGTTTTTTAAAAGTCTGATATCGCTGGAATTCCCATTACTATTTAAAAAACAAGGGAGGACTAACAAGAGATAGATTGCTTAGATATTTAGATGATGGTTAGCCAAAAGACGAAAAAGTTCCGTTACTCGAAAATGGTAAACAAACTGGAAAGCTATTCATCAGTGTTGCCACAAACACTATGTCTAAAAGTAGAATTAACAAATAATATTGTTTCAAACTCATTTGCTGTCAATAAAAGCTTTACTTTTCCTTTTATTACCACCATTTCACCATCAAGTGTAATATAAATTCTTATTATGACGTAATAATAAATTTTATTTAATTTTTCAAACAATACTGTAAAACAAACCTCAAATATCGTAGGTAAGGTGACTCGCTATCTACCAATCACAAAACGAATAAAACCCAATGTTTTAGATATCACAATCGAATTTTTTTCCCATGACTTGATACTGTTTATTAAATATCATATTCATCTATACTCGTATGGAAAAAGACAGGCAATTTTTTATAGAATTATTTCGTCAAAAATTTGATAAAGATCTCATTCTAGTTTTTATTCAGCGGGTTCATTCCATGTTTGAGTTGTGCTGGTAAGCAGATAAGGCATTATTCCAAAAAGGATTTTTTTTTTCGGATTAAAAGAGATCCAAGACATGGTTAATGAAAATATCGGTGCCAAATTTTTCGATGACTACAGTGACCTTTCTTATATGCTATTCATACATAATTTCTGGAGAATATTTGTTTTCCCTATAAAACATCTTCGTCCATTTAAATAAAGTATTTTATTAGTTGCCACACTTTGCAATTAAGAACTAGAACCCTTTTTCGTTTTTCTCCTTCTAAAGTTAAGCCAGTTGACATCTCCAAACATTAATAACACTTCCCAAAATATTTTAATGCCTTTTCTGTTGGCAGTCGTAATCCAAAAGCATTAAAGCAATTAATTCAAACAAATACGAGAAGCGATAAGCGTTTAAACTGATGGCGTTGAGCGTCTTCTTGGATTTTTTTTTTTTCACTTTTCGTACCAAAATTTCGTAACGATTTCTCACAGACGGATTCTCCCCCACAGTGGAGTAGAAACCAGAAACATTTAATTAAAGGGGGATAAATGCATTTTTAGCATTTCTCTGATTTGAATTTGTAGAAGAGTCTACAAGTTTCTGGAAGCATGCAGCAGAAAACATTTGATTTTTGCTTAATGGTTGCGGAAATCAATTAAGCAACAAAACGCAAAATAAACCAGAAACAGACTCGAAACAATTTCCTTGGATGTTTCCAAGGTAATCGCGTAATTGAATAGTTAAAGAATATTTTAATCATTAGAATGTTTTCTGATGGTAACGACGGTTTGAATATTTTGTTTTTAACACGGAATAGTACGCTGTAGATAACCAAATACTGAAAGCTGTATTCGGAGAAATCTGAAAATGATACAATGTTATTTTAAAAGAAAAATGTATGACAGATTGTAATTTGAAATAAAGTTTCATCGCTGGTAACATTATATTTTTAGAATATTTTGTGTATTTTGAGAACTGTGGAATTTTTAGAAAACAGTTTCATTATTAATGAATTAATTATTGGGAGTTTTATTATAAATTTCATGCTCTTCTTTCATAGATATGAAAGATAACAAAGAGAAAGAATTATCGAAAAATTCAATATCGAGATTTTAAGGAATTTTCATATTTTAAATTCAATGAATTTTTGAAAGAATATTTTTGGAATAATTTATCTTTGTCTTTCTGTATATACTCAAAAGTATATAGTTCAGTTATATTAACGTCCCGTTTTAAAGCAACACTAGGGATATTTTGGGGTGTACCTCGAAATTTAGAACCGCTGTCAGATGACGATGACGGCACCTGAACTGGCACCCTCTATCCAAACCTTCACGCCACACCAGCGGGAAGGCGTTTGGCCCCGACGGATTTGGCGTGCATCAGGCCCGCTTACACGACGGTTCTTCGGTGGAATCGGGTCTCGAACCTGAGGCTCTTCGGTTCCGAATCTGAGACCCACCAGGCCACCGTGGGTCCCAAAATGGCTGGAATGGCCCATTACGTCTGCTGCATTATCGGAAGCATAAATTCCAGATAAATTTTGTTTTGGCGTCAAGAGAATTAGCCAGGCGTTTTCAATGCGTAAATTGATTAATGTGAGAATAAAATTAAACACAAATAAAAATTATTATGGGATCCTATTCTATTTACAATTTTAAGCTGGATTTTAGCAAAGGTCAATGAGCTAAAGATGCAATGTATTTTTTTAAAATATATGCTGATACATTATATCCTCACTTGAAGGCTTGTTAAAAATCATTGCTAATATTTTTTTTTGCCTTCCCCCCCCTCTTTTTGTGTATTATTATTTGTTTCAATTCATTTTTTGGAGTTATTTTTTTTTATTTGAGTGTTTGTGAATGTTATGGATAGAGAAGATTCTCATTTAAAGGAAAACAAATTATTGGAAGTCAGAATTTCAAGAAGGGCAAGATACTTTAAATCAAGTCAGAGATACTGTAAACAGGATAATAGCCCATGTATACCGGCATATCATATAGTTTAAAAGGGTAACTCTGGAAGAATTTCTCCCTTTTTAAGATATTTTAAGAAAAAATTTCTTGTCTTTACTGAGTAATTAGTCAGGTCAATCTATTTCCAAAATAGCCTATCTGCATCGAAATTTTGAGCCTAATATCCAAAGGTATTAAAATATTCAAAATGCATCATCTCTCTTTTTTTTCATTATAATATGAAGCTAAAAACAAAATATACCATAGTGAAAAAATATGTGAAAAATTTAAAAGGAAGTGGCAATATTCCTGGTTTCTTTTTGGGTTAATTGCCCTTATTTTAGAAATGTTACAATGCGTATGTTTAAAAGTTTTTTCATTTTTACATTACAGACTCTTATCTTATTACAGAATCAATGAAGTGCCTACTTTTCCTTGTCCAGGTCATTCAGTCCTTAACTTCTCATTCGTTTTAAACCTTTAAAGGGTCATTTTTTTCTAGTCATATTATGTTAAAATATTTTTAGGCTTGGAATACGAAAAGGGATTAATTTAGCTTATTAGATAAATTTAATTTGATTAATTAATTATTTTGGTTAGTTAATGATTAAGTAACAAATCAAGACACATCATTTTGTCTAAGATAAAGAATTGAAGCATCTAAGTTTCTGACTTACTAAAAAATTTGTCAGAACTTATGTCAACTTACATAATTTCATACAAAGATTGATAAATTTAGTCTGAAGCATACTTCCCATGGCCCTAGAAAGAGTTAAGCTATTACTAACTTTATTATATGCAATTTTTATAGTTTTTTTAAAGTTAAACATGCAATAATACAATTTATTACAGAAATTCGTCATGTTATTTGTTAAATATGGGATAGATAGGTAACCATCGAATCATTTAAAGAATGGAAAACAAGTTAATGAAAAGACTGTGATAATTATACCATGCAGTAAACAGACGGTCAAGTAAACGTAAAAATTTAATTATTGAAATTAATTCGAGCTTTTAACTAAGATCGTAGACAATAATTATATAACTTTAGTTTAAAAGATTATATCATATTTTCATTTAAAACATGAGCTTCATATTGAAGACTTTTTTGTTTTTAAAAATCTATAAAAGAATTTTTTGGAAACGTTGATGGTTGTTTGGGTTTATCAAGTGAAAGTCACAGTTAAAATTATTTCGTAAATGTAAGGCAGATGAGAGTTTCTTTGCATGATGTCCCAAATGATGACAATTTAATATAATCAGTTTTATACATAATTATTTTGTACTTGTCAAATGTGACAAATTTTATATCCTTTAGTTGAACGAGAAATAAGATTAGAAAGCAAAAATTAAACACCGTAACAAATGAATGAAAATCATTCTTAATATATTGTTGTATTAGGAGTCTTTGGCGATCAACTGAGGATACTGATTATTTTTGATTTCAGTTAAATTATTAAGATAAATTTTTATGCTCATGGTACAGCAATATGATTTCAATTACTTTACATATGCGTTCTTCATTCTATACATAAACATTTTGACTGCTGTTTATGTACAGAATGTCCAGTCCCATGACATCATAGCATTCTATTAAAAATACAAATATCCGTTTCACCTGTTTTCTAAATTTCGAGGTATCCTAGTTTTATTTTTAATTCATTTCGTAACCTATCAGATATTAAATAGAATCCTTCCTCTTACGACAATGGGGGCAAAACATGTGATTAAGTATTTCATAAAGCAAGGAAAACGATTTAAATTTCAAGGTAACAATGTAATTTATTAGGTAAAAATATTATTTATAAAAATTGCCAAAATTCAGAAATTTTTTTTGCGAAATTATTATATTTGCATCGATAAAAAGACAATTTTAAAAATTTTAAAAAGGAGTCAAATTAATTTTTGGACAATAATATTTAAAGAAATTTTCAAGGGAAAACAACAAAATTAGCTTAGTTTTTTAATTTATAAAAATTCTTATTAAATTTTTTAAAAAATCATTACAAAATACATTTTCTCACCGTTTAAGGTATACATGGGCCAAATTTGGTAAATTTAGGACCAATAGTCAAATTTTTAAAACAACATCTCTCTCTCTCTCTCTCTCACACACACACACACACACATGTCTTTATTATTAGTAGAGATAATTTATAGGAAATATCAGCAAAAGAATGTAAGCTACATTAATTGGCGAAGATACTTTGGAGGAAAATTGAAACTGCTCAAAAAATGATTGCTTTCATTGAATTGCATGATGAATACTGTTATTAATCAACAATGGGTAATGATAAATGATTTTCATGCCTTTTTATAAATAAAATCCATTTTCTTTTCATATGATAAGAAATTTTTCTCCGCAGAATTTCTTTGAAGAAAGAAGTACAAAACGGTATAGTAATACAATAGTTCTTTTCATTCTACTCTACCGCTCTAATCCACACTCCTTTCACAAAAATAAGAAATTTGAATCATCCATTTTTTAAACAAATTGCATCAAAACGTGTATCCTCGTGGAAAAGAAATATTAATATGGCCAAAAATGAAATGCATTCTTTGCATTCAGTATTAGAATGCAAAGCATTAAGCAGATGAATTGTAATGCATTTTGTTTATATGTATCGCTGCATTTCCTCCGATAAGAACTGAATAAAAATAAGCACACACTGGGTCTCGTTTTTTTTTTCTCAGAAAGGGAGGGGGTGGATATGAACAAAAAATATTCTTTTCTTACTTCTTTTATTCTTTTTCGGTCATAAACTAAACCCATAAACGGAATTCAAAAATAAAGATAATGGAGTGGAGCTTGAAGAGGGGGAAAATATTTTTATTGATTTTACAGCATGGAAGCCCCCCCCCCCGCTTTCCCACTCGTAAATCTTTAAGAATTTTCTATAATGTACCCGCACCTTTTCTTCTTTGATATGGAGAGAGGGAGGCAGGAAAGTGTTCTCGTCTGCTCGCAGACGACATTATGTCCCCGCTCCCTCTTATCCATTTGGAATGCAGCAGGTGGGTGCGAGGCAATGTTTGGTTTCATTTTTCTATACTCTGTAAAGCACCCTCTCCCCTGGCTATTTATAACAATTTAGAACCCGTCGCGATTCATTAATCCTGCCTCTAGCGAACACAATTTATTCCAGAAAAGTGTCATGCAGCGCCCCCTATCGTCTAACTGTAACATTTTTCAAAGACGGAACTTCCCCTTTCTCTCTCTAACACCTTTGAATCCCCCCCTCCCCATCTTCTCACACGTTTAAGGTATTAAACAGTGTGTGTTATCTTGCCAGCACCCACCCTCCCTCGCATCATGTGAAGGGGGGGGGGCTTTATTACTACGGTGCCGAATATGAGAGTATGTCCACGCGAATGGGTAGGTGCGAGTATGCAGTTATGTTCTTAATGTTGGCAGGAGTTAGTGTATACTGTGGGCACATTACTCTAATTTCTAACACTTATGAGAGCACCTCTCCACCCTTGAAAGGGACGTGTGTTTTATTCCAGCCATTATTATGTGTGTGTGGAGAAATTAAAAAGTTTGTGATTCCCATTAAGGGGAGAAATTAGGTGCATAAAAAAAGTCAAGTGTCGGAAGCTGAATTTCAATCCCTAATTTCGTTCCGTTGTAGAAAAAAAAATATTTTAATTATTATTAATAAAATTATTGCCTATTTGAAATATATTCTACTATCACATAAGAAACAGAAATTTTGTATATCGTTTATTTCACATTTAAATTAATTTTTTTATGGATCCTGCTATTTCTAATTTTGCTCGGATTCTTAAAAAACAATTCATATCGTGTTATTTCAAATTTCATAACTGAATTCAGAAAGTATAATCCATAAGTGTAAGGCCATCATCTGGTTCTATTCTCATAGAAGCTTTTAACTATATTGAATTGAAAAATCTTAATGTTTAGCAAAAAGTTTTCAGTGGTTTTTGTCAGTATTTCTATACATGGAAAGTTGTCAGCAACTACAGGTTTGAGATTAGACTGGGGAACTATACGAATCGAATCATTCACAAAGACTAATTTGTATTTTTAAAAGGAAAGTCAAAGAACAATGTAAAATATTTTAAATTATTACCAAGTATAAATAGTTGTTTTCATTATCTTGAACCGTTAACTTGTTAACCGAGTATGACGAAATATTTCAATTCAAAACGAGTTGAATGTATGTTTATCTGGATAATGTTTGAAAAACATTTGAAAATTGGTGTATTTTTGAATATTTGCATAAAAAAAGGTTGAAAATAAAAACATATCAATTAAATGTCAAAAGTGTTTTAAAAATTGGAAAAAGGGGGGGGGGTTGATAAAAAGTGGTCTAAAGCAAAAAATCTTCTGGTTTAGAAGTTTATCACATGAGTTGCTTAAATTTTTGTAGACAGCTTAAGGAATATATTATCTTGTTCTTGAATTAAAAAATAAAATATAATAAATATTTTTTAAATAACGACTGATAAATGTCAAAAAATTACAATTCTTTCATATTATGAACTAAAAGAATTATAAAATATTTCTCAATAAATAAATTACTTATTCTCTACTTCAAGATCTGCAGAACATATTGAGAAATTATTATACCAAATTCGAACAAAAAATATGCATTATATTTTAATAATGTAGTTTTTCGTAAGAAAATTCTATCATATTCTATATTTTAGAAAACAGCATTTAAAGATGCAAAATAGCACTAAAACATTTGTAAAGCAAACATAAAAATCAGTGTAACTCTCACAAAATATAGAAACAAAATTCTAATGGTTTTATAAAAAAATCTGTTCAAACGTTAAGAATATTAAATAAAAAAAATCATAGTTTCGCAAAATATTGACATTTTACCGTAATCACCTACCTTAATTATCCAGTTAATAAACAAATAAGCATATACAAAATATAAACGCATATTTAATAAATAATTTTATATAATTTGATATTGGAAGTGTATAAAATTTTCTTTTAATATCATTTAGCTGTATGTGCTGTTTCAGGCATAAAACATTTAAATATCGTAAAACATTATAAAATTGAGCTATTTCTCTCAGACATTTATTTGCATGTTCATTTTTTTGACTTAAAAGAGTAAGTAACATTTATTCAGTTGTATTTGTATTTGTTCTCATTGTCTTTAATGGCGGATATCTTTGTAACAATTGGGTCACATTAAGTCAAACACTAAGCTAACCAGAGCTTCTATTTCGCTTTATTTACTCAATACTCTAACATCAGTCAAACCTCGAAATTCCACTAATGCATTGTAGGAACATCTGCGCTAAATTAATAGGCCAGAATGTTGAGTGATGCTGCATTAATAATAGATTCAGAGTGATCATAATTAAAGTCCTCACGTTTAGGCTCTTAGCAACTAATCATGGAAGGATTATAGAATCAAGGCAATTCACTAAATTAGAAGCAGGATTTAGCAAAAGAATTTATTTTATACTCTATGGTTCGGATAAAACAAGATATTTCAGGAAAGTTGGATAAAGTCTGGCAGGAAAGGCAAATGGATTAAAGAATACATTTTGGAGATATTGCCTGAATTTTAGTATCCAATCGTATTCAATCATTAACTGAGCCAAAATGTTTCTTAAGATTTTAATTTAATAAAATGATTTCTCACCTTTGTGTTTCCTTAGTGGTAATGTTAGAATCAAATATCTCTTCATCAAAAATAGTTTGTAAGTGGTGTTTTTTTTTGTTACTTATTACAAAATGTTTAATTTATCAAAGCTCATAGATACAAATATTATATACTTTCTTTCACATTATCTACATTAGAAATATCAAAACTCTTGCATAAAAGTAATACGAGAATTGACGATTAAATAGTGACTCCAGATATTATTACTGTATTATTTAAGAATTCATGCCTCAATAATATAAATTATAATTCCTGGCATCAATTTTTTTCATAAAAGATCGAATAATTTATCAATCTAAGTTAATTTTGATTATCGAAGTTTTAAGCACACTACTTTTTTAGTACAGCCAGTTATAAATCATCTATCAAATTCCATATTGGATAGTCCATTTGTTACAAGTATTTAAAAGTCTCATTCCCAGCCTATGGATATTGATTTATCCTAATAATAATTTAATGGATTGATGAAGAATATCGTTGCGGTAAATATGCAAAGTGCTTGTGCGATGAGATGTTTAACAGGCTCAATAACTGGTAAGATGCTTAATTCTAAACAAAAACATGAATAGTCAATAATAAGACATATCCGGCACTTATAATAAACAGCAGCATACTAGTATAAAATCGCTATCAAACAATGGCAACAGTTCAAAGTGCTTAGAAAGAACTCGTTGGAGACTTCGCTCATCTACTTGCTTGATCTCAGCTCAACTGCTCACACTTCTCGATTCGCCTCATTCACTGCTGATTAATTCTCGACGTCGGCTCTCGTGCCGGAGCATAAAATGCCCTAGAACAAAAAATGAATTTCAGTCCTAATGGAGTTATCGCCAACATTTTCAAATATTACATGAGCTATATTTTCGCCTTCAAATTCATTGCAAAACTTGGGCCCACAAACAAGTCGGGCGTCTACTGATGTAGTATCCTTTAGAGCTATGTGCAAAGCTCTTCCCCCTTACCCTGTAATATGTATATTTTAACTCTCGTAACTCTTATATATATATATATATATATATATAATATGTATGTGTGTGTGTGAGTGGGTGGGTGGGTGTAAGCATTTTTGTCTGAAGCAGAAGGCTAGTTTGAAGACATAGATGAGACTTTTTACATTTTAAAATTCATTTTAATCTATCGGGAAAGCATAATTATTTACAAACAGAGACGCGGACAAGGCACGTCCTCCACAGCTCGGCACAAAAGCAGAAGTGGGGAAGAAGAGCGAAATGAATTATCCCTCTTCTTATATAACCTGAGATTTTGATAGAGAAAATATTTCTTCATAGTGCTAATATATTAAAAAGATTCTGATAAGGATTCCTGACGCATGTCAATCACAAATAAGGAAAAAACAGGGATCTTTTAAAAAGAATGTGCTTACTGGACCTTTTTCTATCCCTTCTCGCGGAGCGTGAGAATGTGTCGGCATTTAGCCGATTCAGCCATTTTATAAAGCTTCTCTTGAATTAATTAAGTAGAGAAATTGGAATTGGATCAAGAAATAAGAGAATGAACTTACTAGGGGCTAAATTAAGATAAAACTTTGTAAATTAATTTGGTTTAAATTAAGATTTAAAAATATCATTACACACACACACAAACATACATACATACATACATACATATATATATATATATATATATATATATATATATATATTCTCATAACTATTCATAACTATTATTATCATAATTACACCACACTCATAACTATATGTATACTTTGTTAAAGCAGAATTAATCCTACAGTTTGATAGTAATGTTGGGATGGATATATATTTACTTATGCACATAATGTGTCCTGTTCAGAGGCGGTTAACAAAATTGAAAAGTAGGTTCAGAGAATACTGGGTGGTTATTAAACGAAGGTAGGAACTATGAGTTATAAAATTAACTGAAAAAAAAGAGCACTTAAATTAAAATAAATAACACAGGATTAATGGGAATTTACATCACCCTATCAACATAATTACCGAATAATCCAATAACAGAATATATATATATATATATATATATATATATATATATATATATATATAATAGAACTGCAAAATGGTTGAAGGGGAATGAATTGGACACAAGTGATATGCAGCTTGGCAGATATAATTATAGAGAAAGAAGTAATAACAATACAATTATAAGAAAAATCCAATAATACAATTGTTGCAATAAAATTGCATAATAGTATAATAAACATAATAGAACTGAATGCAAGTCATACGTAGCGTGACATATACGATGGCATGTAGAAAGCATTATAAACAACAGAATTGCAGGAATAATTTGAGGATAGAATTATCATAATAAATTGAAATAATGCAGTAATAGAAATAATAATGCAGTAATAGAAATAATTAAATGCAACTCATACAACTCAGCATGACATTTACAGTGCAATATTAACAATATTGAATACAGAAACCAATATTAACAAATCCTTAAAGTACTTTAGTAAGTGTTTAGATAATTTACCGTTTGAGGCTATATTAGCTTCGTTATTCATATAACAACGTTCCTATGCTTTTGTGGTTTTATATCCTCTGACCTCAGCTATGGTGCATCTTTATTCTTTTGTTTAATTCTTTGACCGAAAATCCTGTGGCTGATACCTTTTATGTATGTAATTGCTTCTGCTATAAATATTATTTTTTTTTAAATATACGGCATATCCTTAAAAATTATAAATGACCTTTTAGAAACCATGATGAATTATTGTACATTATTTAAAGCTATTTGAAATGTTATTTCACCAATATTTATTTATACGGCATATCCTAAAGTATCCTAAACATACGGCATATCCTTAAAAAATATATACGACATTTTGGTTCCCGTCGATGAATTATTATACATTATTTAAAACTATTAAAAAGGCTATTTCACCAATATATTTTACTGTAATTTTCTTATTAGTATCATTTTCATTCATTTTATGAATGAAAATGATATGAAATATTTTGTTAATGAAAATGTTTTTTATTAACTATTAATAACTAACAGAAATACAGAGATTTTCAATAAAAAAAATATGAAATCTTTTTCACAATACCAGTTATATCCTAATAATAGCAAAAAACTTCCGAAGTTCTTAAAACAAGAGTACCATTCCTGTACAACCGGAAACTTCTGCTTCCGGATTCGAGAAAAAACAGTCCATCCATTTACCTCCCGAAGACAATCCTAGTCTTAAGATATTAGAAACTGCGGTCGGTAAATCACATTCTTACTCAATAGCAGTCAGGAATGAAATACGATAGCGGCCACGAGAAAATTTCACGAATACCATCTATTCCCATATTCCTCTCTCTGCTTTCAGGTCCTTTTAGATGAAAATCATATCTTTCTCTATCATTGAAAGACGGGATTCGGTCCCAAAGTAGTCTTTTTGCCTACATCGGACTTTCTGGTAATCTTTACCAATGCGACCGCTTCAGCTCTTCAACAATTACACTACGAAAAAGGAAAAAAAGAAGCATTATATGGTTTCTCTATGTTAAAGTTCCACTATCTCCGACACGATGACAGATCATCGATCATCTGTAAAATCAACCAATCAACGATGATCGATAGAGGGGGGGTAGGGGGATCAGAAAGGCGGGGGTGGAGGGAGATCAAGGGACTCCCCAAATGCGAAGCGGAGAGATTTTATCCGTGCTACCATTTCATTCTGGAATTTAAAAGCGTTGGTTCTGACTCCCCTGTCCTTTCCAGAGCGGCGCGTTGACGGATAACGCTGGTTTAAAATGGATCAAGAATTTCTGAGAAATCTTGAATAAGAGAATGCGATATTTCACTTTTGTAGGGGAGTATTGGGAATGGACGAAAGATATATTTTTGAATTTATTCTGCCTATAACCCATAGGAATTCGTATCAGAAAAAGAAATAAAAATACTAAACATATTTTATATTTGATTTATAAACCGAATATTGATGATGAAACTTGTAACAATGAGCTATTTTGCTATTTTCTTTTTACATCAGTTTGAGAATTTATGTTTTAATTTTCAAGGAACTAGTGCGTAATTAAAAAACTTGCTTAACTTAAAATTGGACTTGCATAAAAAAAAAAATCTATTAATCAATTTTAGCATCAAAAGAATGGGGTTCATTTCACTGCTTACAATAATATGCAAAATCTATAAGTTGGAATAACTACATTTAGTTATTATTTATGTATTTAACTACATTTAGTTATTAGTTACATTCTATTCAATTAATTTTTATTATATTTTTATTTATTTTAGTTAATTATTATTTTAGTTAATTATTATTACATTTTATTAATTTTGAAGACAATATTTGTTGTTGTGTTGTGATTTATAACACTTTACAAGCCCGCTGACAGTTATCTGTCAGCGATTTAACTCGAGTGAGCTTTCTCTTGTTCTTTCAGTAGCGCCAACCAGGGCCAAGAGCACGACTCAGCTACTTCATGCGTCACATTCGCTTGCACAATTCATTCATTTTTTTTAAGGCGGGGGCACATTAATATACTTCACATATTGAACACAGAAGAGGAACAACCATGCTCTAACCGGGACTCGAACTCAGGACGCCCAGATCACGGGGAAAAAGCGCTACCCCTATGCCTGGATGCCGGCAGACAATGTTTAATAACGTTCTAAGATATTTTTTTCTGTAAAATGGCTGCGAAAATATAAGAAAAAATTATAAAATCAAAAATAACTGGTTAAGGGGTTAACGAATGATACTGGTTAAGGGCAAACCAACCATGACCTTAAGCTATAAACCAATAAATTTTATTGAATTTTATTTCAAAGCAATAGCAGAAAAAAATATTTTTAATTGATTTTTTTTGCTCATATATAATGTATTTGACTTCGAAATGAAGTGACGAGAATGAAATAAACCTAGTGTATCACATTTTTAAAAGAACCAGTTGGGTTCAAAGTTATCTGTATTTTTGTTTTATCACATCCACATTCATACGAATAGATGTGTTCGATAGATTGTCAAACTTTGAAGAATCTGATAAAAAATTCGATGCAAATACACATTTCTTGTTAAAGTCCGTAATTGAAAATTAATTTATTTATTTTACATATCTTTCTCTCCTAAGGATATGCATACTTCTTTTTGACGAACTTCATCCAAACCTTGTCACAGACCAACAATTTTTGCAACAAAGGCAATTTACTAAATTTTATCAGCATTATCTTTTTTTTTAGTAATTGTATTAAAAATCTGATAGAAAATCATCTATACTTATAATAAAGCTCAATGTGTGTGTGTGTGTGTGTGTTGGCGCTCTAGAGACCAGACCATTCAACCTACAGCTACCAAATTTGGCACGTGTATACCTTGGAGGCCGTGAATGTGCACCTGGGGGTTATTTTTTTGAATTTTTAACTAGAATTTTATTTATTTAAAAATTAAGTGAAATTTTGGCGTGTTTCTGCTATAACTTCCGAAAATATTACAGCACAAAAAAGATTTTTACATGAAGTTAAAGATCAAAAATTTATCTTTTAAATGATACTACTGTTTTAATCTTAAAATTAAATTTCTATTTTTAATGAATTTTTAAATAAATATTTTAACTATGTTTTTCAATAATTTTTTTAGTCAAAAATAAAAATAAGGATTAAGCACGTTTCGCATTCATGAGAAAAAAATAGCTTTTTTCAAAGTGTTGCCATCACATTGATTGAAGCTCTAACTGAAAATAAATTAAATCTTTTTGGAAATGAAATCTGCAAAAATATAATTTTCGACAAGTGTCTGTAGGAAATGAAACAAATATGAAATATTGTTTTTTCTAAAAAATAAATTCAAGAAAAATTATTTTATGATCTTTTACACTCTCTATACAGGGTGTTTATTCAGTCCCGGATCCATTTTGATATCTAATGACTCATAAAATAATGAAGATGTAAACAAACTTACGGCATTTATTGATGGAATAACTGATATATTTTCCTTTTCAGGTTTGAATATTTTTACTTTTGTAAATATCGTCTGCGAGTGTTTTTAATTTCAGATAATTTCATTTTCCAGTCTAAATATCTGTACTTTTCTAAATATCGTCTGCTTATTAATTGCATTTTTCTCTCTTTTGTTTTTGGCAACTATTGAAATGTTATGTTTACTTTTGATGTGTTTGTTCTATGAAGTACTTTTGTATGTGATGTTTTATTCGATCGGATAATAAGGAGAATGCATACACCACAAGAGAAAGCACAGATTTTATGGTGGTCATAGAGTTAATTTCCAATCAACTAAATCACTGACTTTTAAGAGTAAATTTCAAATAACTTAAACTGACTGATT
The DNA here is from genome assembly GCA_026543865.1 of Argiope aurantia. Taxonomy (NCBI): domain Eukaryota; kingdom Metazoa; phylum Arthropoda; class Arachnida; order Araneae; family Araneidae; genus Argiope; species Argiope aurantia. Next base: position 65,740 of record JAPMOR010012291.1, on the reverse strand, counting down.
TATGAAGATTTGAATATCACTATTCAATAAAAAAGGGATAATTTTAGATTTTTCATCGATCGTTTCAAAGAAAATACGCCAATAAGCGCGCAGGTTTCTCAAGATTAATTGGCCTAAGACTATGAAAATGGTGAGTTTTTCTAAATTTTTAACATTTAAAACTTCATAAATAAGTCTTAGTTGATCGTGGAAAATAGAAACATTCATTCATTTATTTAAAATTTGGTGTGTCCAGAATATTTATCAGAATATGATACTTTACTGCATTAAATTTAGACTTCATAATTTTTGAAATATATTTATAAGCAGGAACAAAATATTAGTATTGATTTCATTTCAATCCTTTTGAAAGCAAAACTAAAAACTGAATTTTATACTGAATCTCAGAAATTTTTGTTGAATTATTTTTTGATATATTATATAAACTATGAAAAATATTTTGTAGTTAACATAAGACTTAAATACCGAGCGATTCTGTTTGCAATACTCATATTCAATAATAATAATAATTAATAAATAACAATAAAGATGATAAATAAAATAAAACGCTTGGTTTTATTAAAAAATATCTTAATATTAATTGCAATTTCGTCATTTACATTTTTAATTAAAGTTGAATTTTTACCGGAAATGGCAACAAATTAGCAAAATATATATATTAATTTGTTTGAAACGATCTAAACAATATAAGTTTGGTATGACTATCAAAATTTGAAGATTAAAAATGTTTTGTTTGATAATCCTTTAAGAGACCAGTTACTTAAAATATTTAATTGAAAATTGTAGCGAGCGGTAATACTGGCGAACCGGCTGGTCGCCAAAGGCGGCTAGTTACTAATAAAACACTTTTTTTAACGGAAGAGCTTGAAATTTTGCATCAATCAAGATTGAATTTTTGACTATCATAATATTTCCCAGTTGTATATATATGAGTAAGACAAAGTAAGAATTAATCAGTTAAAAGAACCCTGTCACGGATGCAAAATTAAAACAAAATAGAAGTAAAAAGTATCAAAACTAATAGCGTCTGCCATTTAAGTTTCCTTTTACCCATTTACCTGTACATACCGCTTCTCCACTTTTTGCTGTTTTAACGACAGCTATTCGATAAATGGAACTAGGAACGTTTTTTCACACGCTGTGCCAAGGCATTTGTGGCAGTGATTTTGAGAACTGATAGTTTCGACGAAGTCAACTTCTGGATAAATAATGAATGCTGCGAGCTGTTTTCTACTGATGGCTGATTAATGGGATCCTCGAGTTAAACGTTTCTAAAAGAACCTTCACCATTATAATCTTTCTAGCACCTACAACGTTTTTTAGATTCAGATATAAAAGTAAGTTTGTTGATTATAGTATCAACTTGAATGAAAGTTATTCGGTAGTGTAACTTGTAGAAATAATTACCATTTATCCTTCCATTTATTTTTTCTATATATTCCTTTTGAGAAAATATGAATTACTTTAAAGCATGCTAATATAATTTTGAATTATATCCAAAAAATACTTTTAGATTGATTTTTTTCAATTAATTTATTGCTTATTTATATATTGTTTGTGAATGTTATCAATTTACTGGGTATTTATGACAAAATATCACGACATGCGAGATGGTAACTATCATACCGTGCACAGGAACGTAATAAAATTTGGATTCAAGGTATTTTGAAATATGCTCTCAAGAATCATAGGAAAAGCAACAGTTAAACTCTAACAGTTACCGCTGCAGTGACAAAATTTCAAAATTTACAAATTTCACCAACATTTTTTTAAATATAATTTTTTAAATTTAAATAAAAAATTTTAAATTTAAAAATAAAATTAAACATAGCAAAAATCAATAAAAAACGTTGTAATAACAGCAGAGAAACAATAGAAAGCAAAATATTGTATTGTATTTCCCCAATTTTCTGCTTGATCTACTTCAACAAAGATGACAGCTTGCATGTTGTTGATGGTGCCTAGAACCAAAAACGTGCCGTGCCGAGACGAATCTGTTGAACTTCACGTCTATAGTAGACACACCACATTTGCTTTCTCTTTAGTCTGATTAGTCTACCCCTGATTAATTTTGTGCTACAGGTACCATTCCAACGCTATTTATTGTTTCTTTCTTTGGAGAACCCATTCCAATAAAGTTGGTGTTGCCATTTGAAAATTTTGAAATTTTATCACTGTAAACGTTAGATTTGTTTTCGTACGATTCTTGAGCGCTACCTCAGAATATCTTCAACCATAACTTTATTCCGTTTCTGTGAAAGATATGATAGCTACGGTCTCATATACCGGGATAATTTTTTTAAATACAATTATCTGGTTTATAGAATCGAAATTATTAAAAGAGGCTGAAGGAAGGTATTAGGAGTTTAAATGGTAATGTAAGTAGATGTTTTCGATAATAAAGCAACAACATGATAAATAAATAATATAATTTGATATTTCTTGAAAGTGAAATAATTTTATGCATATAACTTTATTTTTTATTATTAATATGAATATGATTTAGCACGATCGTGAGTTTAATAAAAATGAACGTTTTTTTTAAAGAAAAACAGAAAACACACTAAAGAAGATTTACACCTTCCCAAGTGACGATGGTAAAATATGGATTTTTGATTTATTTATTTATTTGATGCCCCACTGTAGGAAAAAAGATAAATTCTCATTAGAGAAGACAATACGCAAATTTTTCTTCCGTACGCTACAGATGAGGAATGGGTCACACGTAGATGGTGCTTGCTATCTATATGAATTTCTATCTGAAAGGAAAATTTTTTACACATGGCCGTTTTAGGGTGTCACATCTAGCAGATGAATTTACATGATGAGGTAACAAAAAGCACTTATGCAGTGCATACTGATGTTTATAAAGAAGACAAATCAATTACAGAGCACATCGACGATAATATTTTCGCATTTGACTTATTCCTATACTTCCACAGAAAATCGTCTCTTGCAGAGCGCTTGAAGCTTCGAACTTTTAGCCTTTAAGAAATATGCTACTTGGAATCATGTGATATATGAAAAGCTTGACGGGCAACTAGTATCCATTAAGTTTGTTACATTTTGGAGTAATTATCTTCTTTACAGACGGCAATGACATTATGAGGTTACGTAAAGCACTTTCTACGTCACTGCAAATTGTAAAATACGTTTGTTTTGTCATTCATTGCTACCAGGACTTTAGGAAATGCAAGGGCATCCGGGTCTTGGTATTATGACTTGTTGTATTTAAACAAGAAACAACGTTAATCAGAATCGGAAATGGGTAAAACGGGATTTATCAAAATCTTTAAATGTAATTGTTTTAATGCTGCTTTAATTTATATTTTATTTTTTAATGCTTATTTAATTACTATATATAACAGAAAATAATAAAGAACAACAACTTCAAATATCAACAAGAAAAGTATAGCATCATGTTCAGTCATTATTTCCGAAATTTGACTATTTATAAACTTTGAGAATTTTATACATTTAATATTTTATTTCATTTCGTAGTTCTGGTTATTTGTGAAATTTTTCACTCGAGAAAAAAACATGAATTGTAATCGCGTAATAAGATGATTACTATTAGAATGGTTTTTTTAAAAATATTTTTTGTGTTGTATTAGGCAAGAATACGACAAATGTCTGCACGTTAAATTCAATTTTATTATCAACATAATATTTTACTCATCATTGATGATGATGTCCGTCCGCGTTACAATGGAAAGGGGGGGGGGGGGTGCAGTAACTTCTGAGGGTAAAGTTCCCTGAGGACTCGAGGGCAGTAATCTAACTTCTACCTCATATGAAGATGACACTCACACACTCGCTTGGACAACCCTTTTTTACAGGAGGGCTCTTTCACCAAAGGTAACAGTTGATTTGATAACTGTCTAACTGTACTAAGGCTCACCATTTTACTTTGATATTACAAAACAGATGTTTTTCAGACGGTTTAAATGTTGAAAAAAAAACCCCTATAAATAATAGATAAATTATTTTATACAAAACCCCACGACATATTAAATCAAAACAAAGCATTTACAAAAAATATTGAAAGAAACTAATTATTTTTAATATTGCTTAACTTTATTTGTAGGACTTCTCATCTAGTGGTGGTAATTGTTAATTATAAGCACAGTAACACATGTTAACTTTATACATTACTTTGATCATTGATTTGTAGATGTAAACAACTATTAAAAGCAAATAAATGGAAAAAGCAACCTCAAATAATTAATTCAATAGAATTAATTAAGCATAAATAGAATTAATTAATATTATATTAATTAAATAATTTCTTTCTCAATTTTGGAAAAAAATTTAAAACTTGTCATTCGTTAAATGAATCTTTCAAAAAAAACATTATATTAATATTACTGGCGATAAAAATAAAGCAGAATCCTTTTTGTATTTATTTTATTCAAAAAATTCTTTTTCTGGAATTTGTTAATAAAAAACACGACGTAATATTTTTGTTACCTTTTTGTATAAAAATAACTAATAACATAATTCAGAATTTTTTCGAGACAGTGCTTTTAAGGAATGTAATCGATGATGATTAAAGTTGGATCTCTAATCGATCATAAAGAGATCAAAGTGTTGAATAAACACGTTTTTGATAAGTTTGAAAGAATTATGAAAGGTTGTGCCAATCATTTTCGGGTATTGATCTCATAGAAGACTTTGACTTAACAGCTATAAAATAATTCTTTAATAATATTTAAGAGAATGAAAAGCTTATCATTCAATTTTTTACACTTAAGATAACCCGCCTTTAATAATTGTGAATAAATGTTTTTGTAATCGTTATCAGTGTTGTCACCTTTTCTGAAATGAGTGAATTATACTTTTTTAAAGTGTTAAGTGATATTTAAGTGTTTCACTACATTAGTTGTTAACATATTTAAGATAAATTTGGTTTTATAGTTTATCGGCCTAAAAGATATATTCTCTCTTCATCACCATGAATAGCGTTTGATGAAAATGGTTCAATGTACTTAAAAGAAATGTAGCAAGATTAAAAGGATTGTTATTGCATTCAGCTAGAAATGCGAATTGCTTATAGCTTAATCACTTGGAAGTAAAATGAAATATTCCACAATTACCGAATTAAAAATAAATATTTTTTAAATTTCAAAAATGAATGAAATGGAATAAAAAGAAGGAAAAAGATGAGCCCGGCCTAAAGACTTTATCAAGGGTCACCATCAGGCAGGGATTCAAACTAGAGATTTTTTTCTGCTTGAGGTCTGACTTTCGTCCAAATATTGACCCTTCGTCACCCGAAAATCTTAGAAAGACATTTTTTTTTATTGTCTTCCAAAAATCTCAATTTCTTCAATTTTCTTCTTCCTTTTATTCCATTTAATTCATTTTTGCAATTTAAACTTAATATTTATTTCTAATTTGGTTATTTCATTTGTGTTTTAGATGTAGAAATATTAGCGGACTATAAATTCAATGCATCTTCTTTTTAATACTTTTGACTCAGGAAATATTTACTCTATAAATTAGTTTCAGAAATATTGCTTTAATTTTATGGTTTCTAGTTTCATATTCCACGATTATAATTACGAGTTCAGCTCCTTATATAAAATACAAGTATTTATTTTACTTTCTCTTCTATGAAGGGAAAGTATCGGAATGATTAAAAATGCCGATCAAGTGATTTTGACGAATATTCATGTTTTAACCCCCCCTTTCCCCCGAGTCAATAAAAAAACATTTTACATTATGTCTTCCCAGTGTGTCTGTGACAAAAATAATTCACAAACACTTTGAGCTAAACGGATGACATTTGGTATAAAGTCTTTACACCAAATTTATAGATATTTACCAAATTTTGAGCGACATCTGTTCAGAGGAAATTTTCCGTCCGGGTGTCTGAAAATAAGTTAACACGATAATTGCAAAACGAAGAGAGCTAGATAGATAAAATGCAGCACAGAGATTTAACATCTAAAGGTATAGATACATATCAAATTCAGAATCAAATCCATGTAAAAGTTGACCGTTTGTTGGTGTACTTTCATAAGCATATAAACATGATAAATCAAAAGCACATTGATTTACACAGATGAAATTTGGTGTGTGGTTTTGAAACCATAATTGTTGTTTTATGTCAAATTTTGGTTTCAAATGGTCGAAAAAAAGACATTTAAAAGGCTCACCGGATTTTCTGTTGCTTGTATATTAACCGCATCTCAGCGATAAATCGCCAAAGATCGCACGCTAATAATCGTTTTCGTAATTATTGCTAATGACATGAAATTAATAATGCACGAATACATTTATTAGCAAGTATAAGAGAAAATATCGGGTAGACATTTCCCATTTTTTACTGTAGTAATATTATAAATCGATTTTTCTTTTGTCTTGTGTATATATATTAATGAAATAGTGATCTCATTTTTTATGTCTATTTATAACGCAATAATTATGTCAGAATCACAAATGATATTTGTGCGGTACTCCATATAGAAGAGCGTGAATTCCAGAATAAGTAGAAATATTTACCACTATGTAAATCATTAATTACATTTTTTCATCACTTATAACCAAGCTTTACTACTTGCTTATACCATTCTATTAATGAATTATTCAACATTTTAGCTTTATATTTGTTTCAAATGCTTTAGGTGGAACTTAAAGAAAATTTAAACTTCTAGTTTGAAGAATCATGCATGATAATACTTTAGATTTTTCACTTCTTTATTTCATTTTTAAAATAATCTTTGATTATTGAGCAACGATAGCACAAAAATATTTAATATAATCTCAAAACCTTTCGAGTATTAACTGAATAACTAAAACAAAGGAAAGGGTTGTAAAATTTATTAAAAATATTCTGAAAAATTTCTTAAAATTAGAGAAAAAAATGTCGAGGGAAAAAACTGATATAATTGGAAAGCTAGCATTTGGAATATAAAGTGGAACGGAAATGGTTTATGTATAGTAATATCTCTAAAGTTGTTGAAGAAAAATACTAATATTTAATTAATAATTTAACTAAAATCCTGAAAATCCTTTGTTATTGAAATCCTACTACCAAAAAATAATTATGCGCAAAATTTGACTCTTCTAGGACTTCTTCCAAAATAACCAAATAAATAATTTTGCCCATACCACATAAATAATTTTGAATGATTTTTGTATATTATAATTTACCGATTTTATTGAATCTGTAAAAATTATCAGATTAAAAAACGCATCATTATTAAATTTATTCAAAAATGATGAAAATTGGATATTTGCAAGATAAGAAAATGGTCATCAGCTTTGCCATTATTTTTTTGACTCCACAGAAAAAAGACACTTATTTGTGAATAAAATTGCATCCTTTTTCGCAATCTAATGAAAAAAGATTACTTTTACTTCTTAAATAACTGTAGTAAAATTATCCTGGATTCTTTTTTTTTCCGTTTTTATTTGTTGAAGGAATTCTTCAAAAATTTTTTTTAATTATGTATATCAAAAAAAAATATTCTCGAAAAGAAAGTTAAAGTGTTAACTCTAGCAAAAGATATTGTTGATTAAGATTGCTACAATTGCAAATCTTATAACAGGGAATTCATTAGATTTTTTTTTCAGTACCATTTTGACAAATTTAATGAATTTACAAAAACCTAAAGTAGCCAAACTTTAATAATATATTCATTTTTAATAAGGAAAGGATTATCCATATTACTGCTTAATGATAAGCAAATGTTAAGAGATATTTATATATCACAATTTAATATTTGTCAATTCAAATGTTAACAGATTAAAGCCTCATTCATTATAATGATTCAAAGTAGCAAAATATTCATATTGTTACAAAAAACATTAATGATGGAATTCTACAGTTTTATACCATTCGTTGTTCCAAAACTGAAAGTTCCACCGGCATTCAATTAATATATATTTCAAAGACCGGAAACAAATTCCAGCACTTGCATAAAAACAGTTGGCATTAACCCTTACTTGATTAACGATCCGAAACAGCTGGACCCAAGATTCGTAATGGAATATGCAAGAAGGAGGGAACAGTACGAAACGGACAAAGAGTTCATTCGAAGTTTCGGTTCACTTGCGTAGAAAATGGTGGCCGATCCAACCGGTCCAGCAGAATTTACGCAAAGTGTTGGAACACTTCGTCAAAGTTGTAAATTATGAATGAAGTGCACTTTGCCATCTGCGACCACGTCTCTTGTTTCTGGAATACAAATCAAAACTGTGCGATCGATTTTGAAGGAAGAGAGAACGCCTGTCATAGAACTTACCGCTTGGTGGAGGAAAGGGCCGGAATCGAATTTCCAATTATGTATGAGGTTTACAAGGCGAGTTCATTAAATCTTTCGTAACCTAAGAGAAATTAAGTTTCCAAGTGAAGGTTGTAAAACGGATCGAAACAACATATTTCTTTCCGGGTTTTAATTGGAATCATAGGTTTGATTACGGCATTGAAGGGTTGAACACAAAACCCGATATCAGATCGAGAGAATAAAATCTATTAACTTGTTGCCAAATATGAAATTTTTAATTCAGCTGGCTCATAGTGCATGTTTAAAATATTTGATTCAGAGTCGTAATTTTAATATTGACATAATCTTATTAGATGACAATTGTCAGATTTCTTACTCCAGAATAAAAATTAAAAAAAAATATTATAATAGCAGCTAAAGTTTTTATTAATTGAAGGCTTACTTTGGTTACTTTTTAGATGTTATTTTAATTAAATGCTCCATTAATTTAAATTTTATCAAATTTTGAAGGGTTTCGTTTCATCATGGTTGATAGTATCCTACCAGGTACAGAGAGGAATTTTTAAAATAAAGATGCATAAAAATTTTTATAGTGCCAAATAACTGAAATACTCTTAAAAAGTAATAATTAGAATAAAAATTATATATTGTATACAAAACTTCATGAAATTTTATCGGATTGCTGTCAAGATATAATGTTTTCTGTCATAGAAAAATAATCATTCTTCAGAAAATGCGTTTAAAAACATATTTGGATATTGACTTCTCTAAATAATTACACACTAATCCATTTTTTAAAAAACAGAATTGCTTGAAATGAGCAAACTATGACCGGACAGGTGGAAAGCTTATATAAAGCACTGTGATATAAAAAATTTCAAATATTAATTTTGGACTTTCTTTTCCATAAAAATAAAACAAATTATTCACTTCTGGTTAGTAATGCCATTATTTCCGGTTTCATTTTTATCTGTTGTTATCCGGTTTCATGTTTATCTGTATTATTGAAGCAGCTGCATCTATAGTTCTATCTAACTTATATTAAAAACAAATGACTATTTTAGAATCTACAGAGTTTTGACTTTATTTTTAGATTTAAAAATAAAACGGATTTTTTTAAAAGGAAAAGCACCTTTACAGTTTAGTCGGACAACTAATAATTAAAAATTTAAACATTTTTTCGGTGCTATTTTTAACTACATTATCTGCGTTTTGCATTATTGATTCCACATTCAACGACGAAATATTCAAAAGTGAAAAGGCAATTAACTGAGTGTTCATTAACTATCTCTCATTCTAGGTAACTTAGCAACGAAAGGTGAAATATAAAGCTTTCAAGTAGTTTCAATGTGTAGTGATAATTCACTATTTCACCTTCCATTTGAAAAAAAAAAATGACGATCACGTTTCTTTTTCTTTTGCGATTCGTTTCATTTGAATTCGTATAGGAGAATACTGAAAGGATGTTTTATTATTTGATCTTTTTAATATATCTCACAACATTTTAAAAGCAAGCATTCAAAAAAGTTGAATTATTATTATTATTTTTTTTTTTTGCGAATAAAATTCTTTCTTTGCATTTATTCTGTTTCATAAGATTCTAAAGATTTTGAGAAATTATGCATATTAGTCTTGAACAGTGGCACAGTATACAGTCAATGCTAAAATCAATATACTAATCTCTTTGCCTTTTCAAATCAATATTTGATATATTATTATGATATATTATTACATAAAGTCATTTAAACTAGAATTAAAAGTAGAAAGGTATTATTTAAAGTGTGTCTATTATTTCTCAATTCAGTCTGAAACATGGAAAAAGAATGATTCACAAGGTGTTAATTATCACAAGTTAAAAATAGTTCTATATAAGATTTCATGTTTAAATTATGTTCGATTTCGAGTGTAATAGTAAAAGTTTTATTGATAATTTTATAAAAAGTACATGAAATATGTTATTTTGAAGTATGTATTTAATTTTAGTTTAAGTATTTGCATTTTTACTTAAAAAGTTTTTCTTCAATCTTCTTATACATAATTTTTAGTATTTTTTAAATACATGTTTAGTTTAAAGAATAAATAATATACAAAACATAGAAAGGAATTTTCATTGCAAGATCATTTGATGTGTAATTTATATAGTAACTTAAATTTCTATTCTTTTACTTTTTTTTTCTTTTTGCTTTGCCAGTGCTTCAATTTTCAGTTGCTAGTTTAGAAAGAGTTCTTTTCCTTGCATGCGACGTTTGTGTAAGAGTTTCTATTTATTATCATATATTTTTTTATTCTATTTCTTTCCTATTTCTTTGAAAAGTTAAAACCTATGTTGAAAACATACATATCTTCCAAACAGATATTTTAACATTTTTAATGGACATTTTCTTTACGATAGATTTTAATTTAATGCTTTCTGTGTTGCTTAAAAACGGGGCGTTAACAAAAGTAAATTAAAACAAGACAGTATTATTCAAACGTATGGTTAAAAGTTTGTCATGGTTCCACTTGATTAAATCAGGGAATTATAAAGGTGCTGGTTACTGCTGATGCCAGAGGAGGTTTCAACCCACATCACATTTCGTAATAGTCATGTGATCATGAAACGTTTTGACCCTCAGTTGAAAAAAAGTGTTGAATTATAGTTTAAACATTAAAATATTATTATGCATGACAAAAAGTGTCCCAGGTCATTGTATTTCTTTTAAAGATTACCAATGCAAAATTAAAATTACAGCAGTTTCTAAATGTTGAAATTGTTTCTATTTTTTATTTTCAAAGTTTTAAGGTTTTCATATCAGGAAAAAAATATAAATTAAGTATTGAGATCAGTTATATTCAATAAACTGAAATGTACATCGAGTTTTTAGATTCTTGTTGAACAAAAATCTATATAGTCTGGCTTTGTAATTCACTTTGTGTATAAGCTAATACTATACGCATGTGAACTACGTTTAAATTTAAGCCCTCTAAATTTTAATAGTTGTTGCCAATTAGATACGACAATGTAGTGAAAATAAATTTAGCGAGTTTTATTCCTTATTATCTTCTCGATTGAAATGCAGTAAAAGCACTGGTAATGTGTTCTCGTAGGACTCCTAAAGATTGGGAGATCTAAATTTCCCTATCCCACCCCTCGTTGTGTCACTGATTAGGCAGTTCAGATTACGAGAGAATGCAACAAATTGCAATTGAATTTCGACCTAATATCTAACCGATTCCTTCAGAGTCACGATTTCCCACTCTGTTGCAAGAAAAAGACATCAAACCCCGTCTTCGAAACTACTACTTTCCATTTCCGAAAACGAAACCTAACAAATTCGGATTCCCTGGGGGATGCCCAGAGCTTTCCTTCTCGTTTTACATCCTAGAAAAAGGCAATTACCTCCCCGTCGAACAAGAGATGGCAGGGATTAAAAAAATCCCACCGGAATCCACTCTCTTCCATCACCGAACTCTGGACAGTCCCCGGACCGGTGACTAATGGCACGGACAGAGCAGCAATTACGCAACCCACTAAGGTTTACGCTCTAGTCGTAATCGCCGACAACCCCCCTCTGCCCAAACAAACCCACGGGTTTCAGTTTCATTAACATCAATCCTGAAACTGATCCGCCGCGCTCGCTGCACCCCTTTAAGGGATTCCTGGAGAGAGAGAATGAGTACTCCGTGCTTGATGAAGTGCAAGCCCCCATCAAATGACGTGTTTCGGGCACTAATCCGCCAAACCGAGGGAAAAAACGTGGGCATTCACAAAAAAGAGCCAAGGGGCATTTAAAACGTTAAGAAAGACTTGTTGCTCTAATGTCTAAGTATATGGAGCTTGCAAGTCCCCCAAATGGCATTTTGTTGGAAAGTTGGCTTCAGAAGTAATGGTTCGATAATTCTTCAGACTGACTTAAACTTGTTGTAATTAATAACATCATTAATTCTGAATTATGAATGAAAAAAAATACTCGAAAACTGCTATGCATATAACTTGAATATGCGTAAAGGAAATGCGGGCTTCTCATAGATTGACACTTGCGGGTAAATATGCGTCGATCAATTACATATTTAGTTAGCATTGGTGCAGAATATTTACTTAAACTTTTACTGTTCTCTTCTCATTATAAGTCTATCACATATCTCTTTAAATGCAGTTTTTAGATGAAACATATTTTTTTTCTATTTTTAATTTTCTTCCTTTGCATTAACACTTAACGACACTGAAATATAACCTCTGATGAGGAATTATTTCAAAGCTGATATTTCACATTTAATTATCAGCAATTGCCATCTAGTAATGTACTTCAGGACTTTAAATTACCAAATGAATGAAAATATGGAAATTCTCAAAAAAGAAAAGCACAAGGTATAATGCAAATACTAAATGAGACTAATGCAGAAATGTATACTATGGGAAATTTAGTATTCATTAAAATAGACTTTTGAAATGAAATTTTGCTAACAAGTTTCCTGAAAGTCGAGAAGAAACGATTTGATTATGATTCAGCTTGGCATAAAGTGGTTGCAATAAATATTATTTGATGGCTCGTAGCCATTATTTCTGATTTATAAATGAAAAGATAAGAGGTATAAGATAAGCAAGCCCTGTCCAAGCCTAAGGCCAAAGGGGTACTAGATGAAGTCGCCACAGAACAAACATTTCTGGCAAAGGAAAGAAATGACACTTGTCGATACTGTAATTCTAAAAGCCACATTCTTTTCTGGAAATAGTTAAGCATAACAACAGAAACCAGGCGCTAACAATACAATAATAATAGTTATACAATAAATGTTGAGAACAATAAAGTTATATAATACACAAAATGATTAAACAAAAATAGAACAATGCAATAAAGTTACACAATTTCGATTGATAAAAGTTCATATATAAAGTGAAGTTTTTACAACAGGATGTCGAATAAGAATTTTCACATTTTGTTGTTGCCAGTCAAAAGAGCCTGTTACTCTTCAAAATTATTTCATTAGAGCAGTCTTTTATTACATGATCCACAGTTCCTTCTGAAATTCTGCACTGACAAAGTATTTGTTTTCCAAAGAACTTATGTTGGTAAGTCCTAAATATACCATAGTCAGTATAAATTTCTTTTAAAAAGAACTCTCATTCTATGCGATTTAATTTAAGCTTGAAAAGGAATTTTTTTTTTTTATTTTGATACCTTTATTCTAATTTCTCCAAAGAATCTGCCTTGCGTCAACAATCTATTTATATATTCTCAGCATTATTAATGAAAAAAAGGAAAGAAATTTATTATGTGCTTTGTTGGAATTGGATGAACGAACTATTGGTATTTTATTAGAAAATATGTCGAACACTTGATATTTTTCCACAAATATGCAATTAATTTAGTTATAAACATTGCATTATTTGACGGTTATAGTTTGTAATATATTTGATGACAATTCAATTCATAAAAATATATAACCTTATATTTCCAAAATGGTTCGCGAGATGACAAAACAAATTAAAATGGAAAGTGAATTAAATTGAACTGGTGCTAAATGTGAACAGAAAAGAGAAATGGAAACTGTTCTGTATATGGAAAACTTTAGACCATATTGACCATCAAAAATTAAATTAAAAGGACAATTATATAAAATTGGATTATAAAAAGGATATTAAAGAGTAATTTTGTGAACGAAAGAAGTGAATTTGTTTTTGAACTAGCAATAATAAAATGGCTGAAGCTCATGGCATCTTTCCGTATTGTATCTACCTTCTCTTATTGCTTTTTCATCTCCTTCATAGTTCCTGATTTCTCTCATAGATTTATTATAAAGGATTGTAATCAAATATAGGCCTTCATTAATCAATCATAGGCTCTTATCCATAGGACAGAATGGTAAATGATCCTGGACGTGAAAAATCATGTTTGGGCAAAGGGTGTGCTTTCGATAATGCCAATCAAGGTAAAAAGAAACTATGACCTAATAGAGAGTCAAAGTGTTTTATATCAAAATTGCACCGAAATATCAATAAAATAGAATCTTTTTTTTAGGATTGAGACACTGAATCTTGTTCTGTTTTTTCCCCTTTATATTTATGATCAGAAGTTGTGAGAAATCATTTCATTACTGTACGTTCTCGGATTCGGAAACCTTCCGTGCTTTCGCGCATGCGTTAGGATGCGTTTATTTAATCAAAATAAGGGTGGGAGAAAAGATGAAATGAGGACATGTTTAAATTTAATAATAAAGTTAACTCATACTGTACGGGGACTTAAGAGGCTTAAAAATTGCTGATAACCCGTAATATTATCGAGAAAAGACACTAATTCACAATAAAATACTTCTGAACAATTTTTATTTACTGTAAGGTGTTTGCACATTAAATGAATAAAGGAATATTTATTTTCTT
>JAPMOR010012291.1:28320-46148 GCA_026543865.1 Argiope aurantia | reverse complement strand
TGCTCATAATATCTTTTTATCAGTAGACTAATCAACATTTACTTAAAACTAGAACATTTGCATACATAGTACTGCCATATCCTACTAACGGTACATTTTCATAATCTGAGCTACACTCAATTACCAGATAAAATTTGATTAAAGCACAGCTTCCCAAAATCTCGATAGATCTGTAAACTCGATCTGATTATGATTGCGAATACATCTCCGAATGATTTACTCACAGCAACTGCTGATATTATATCCGGTACGAACTGACATATATGACAGCTGATATACTGATTAAGTAACAAAGATTTAGATTTAAAGTGAAGATATTGGTTCTGAAATGAATTGAATTGTTTACAATTTTAAGTGCAAGAGAAATAATGACTCATAATTTAAAATCAAGGAAGCCGAAAAACGACTTTGGAAATGAAAGCAAATTATTTCATAATTTATTGGTTAATGCCACGATTTCTAATCTTTATTTATACATTGTCTTTTTTATCCAATAAATCCATTGTCTTTTATCCAGTCCAATAAATTTTAAACTAATTTCATTGTTTTATCAATTTTTTTATGCTCCATGATTTCGTCCATGTGAAAATTACGATAACTAGTGGGAGAAGTCTCCCCAAAATTTTCTCGAATACTCTCTAACGAATTTGGCACACCAGAGAACGCCTTACATGGCATTGGCATACAATAGTCACGAAATATTAACCTTTGGTGTGAATTTAGAAACTTTATTAAATTTATCGTAGGATGTAACAAATAGAAATTACTAGAATATAAAAACAGGATATTAACTTTTCAAATGCTGCGCAAATAAAAACACTGGATTAAAAAAGAAATATACGTTGTTTATTTGTTACTTGAGCTACGAGCTCTCCAAGCAACATATTTTTCAAAATCTTTAGAACTACAAAAAAAATAAAATTAATTATTCTAAACATTTTTTGTGCATCAAACAATATTTTACATGTTGCCAATTTTTTATAAGAACAAACAATCAAATTGATATAACAGACGATAAAAAATATAAATAAATATCACTTGAATAAAGTAAATATCAAATACGTGAAATTAAACAAATAATAAATGTATTATCCAATTAATTATACGAGAATAAAAATAAATATCACGTGATCTTAACATAGGACGTTATTTGGTGATTAATCCCTGGCATGCGGTTAATAGTACCCGAAAATCGAATTTCTGATTTAGGCATGTTTTTCTTAATCGATTGAAGCAAAGATATGACGCAAAACTGCACTTGTTGTCACAAAATCTCATACCAAATTCGATACATTTAAATCCTAGTATCTTTGAATTATTGCGTTTATATGTTTCTGAAAGTACAGTTCGTCAGACTCTCAACGGCTTGTTGGATTTGGCTCAAAATTTGGCAGATGCCTACACTATAGATGTTAAATCTGCGCATCGAATTTTATCCATTTGGATCTCTTTTTCTTGTAGTTATCGTCTTAACTTTTATTCGAATAGCCGTACAGACGGTCTTCCTCTGAACAGAATTTACTCAAAACTTGATATAAATCTGCTAACTTGATGTAAAGATTGTATATTATATTTCATCCTTCCAGCTCAAAGCATTTTTGAGTTATCTTTTTCACAGATAGACAGACGGACATTCTCTAAAAATGGATTTTCCGAAATCAGGAAGGTCTAAAACGTGCATATTAATCAAAAACACCTAACCATCTAATAGAGGCCAATCCATAAGCCTAACAAGTTGAATTTTATGTTAAAAAATATCAACCATTCAACAGACAATGCATAATGAAATTTTAATTTCGGAGGGAAATGCATTGAGCTCTAAAATATAGAGATATATCGAAATTGCGATGGGAATTTTCTTAAGGATAAGAATAATTTTTATCTGCATACTTCATCTGCAACAAAGCAAAAATATACAAAAATAAGAGTCCATTAAAGGAATTATTGTTTACAAAAGTTCCAGATTGATTTTGCATGAATACATGCCAGTCAGACGCACATAACCAGTTTCTAAACACCATTCTATTCACTATCTGTTCCACTGATTATACGAACCCAAATCGTCTGCAAAGTAAGTTCCACAAACGAAACTTACTTTGAAGGTCGTAAAAAAGAGGGAGGAAGGATTACTTTCATTAGGCCTCCAGTAATAACGAGCCGTATTTAACAGTAATAGGCCTAACTCATTTGGTGGACTGCCTGGGAAGTGATCCTGGACGCGAACAATCAGGACAGGGGAAAGAGTTTGCTTTCATTAATGTCAATCAAGAGAAAAAGGCCTGCATGGCCCTTACAAAGGCCCATATCCTCGAGGGATCTGTAGGAGAACGGGGAGGGAGAAAAGATCATAGCGTTCTTAGCAGATGGTGTGTCCCATCTACTAGATTGCTTGAATCTTCGATCGGACTGCTCGGCGAACAATGGGGCTTTTTTTTTTTTTTTTTTTTTTTTTTTTGCACTTGAAGTGGAACTTTTTAACTTGGCTGTTGAGTCAGATGCATTAAGGTGTGAGATAATATTTTAGAAAGGTCTCTTTTGTAACCGAAGAAAATCTTTTAATCGATGTCTCAGAAAGAAGAAGGGTTTGTTTTTTACTGTTTCCAAGTTAGAAAGGAAAGAAAGATTCATCAAATATTCTTTGGGAATTTTTTAAGCATTCTAAAATATTAGATGAAATTTTTGTTAAGTTTTAATTATTAGTTTAGCATTAAACAATTAAAGTTTTCTTTTTTCTCTTTTTGTTAGAATATATTTTTGTTTCATTTGAGTACTATAGGTTTTTGCTTCTGTGCTGGTTAGTTATGAAGATTATGAGCGCTCAAAATATTATATTTAATTAAGAATTGAAACAATTTAAGACAGGTTAGGTGACAACTAATAATTTTTAGCAAAATTAATTTAAAAAATGGCGCAAAGACATTTTTAATAATATTTAAAAATCTGAAGCCAACATATGTAGGAAATTTGAAAGGTTACGGGAGTTTTAGAGAGAACATAAAAATATATATATATATATATGTTTCTAATATTGAATTCCAAATGTAACTACAATATTTTCCAGAAAATTTTTAATTGAACTTCGATGTTTGTATTTCGAAGTCTTTCAAGAAATAATTGGTTCTGTGAGTGCTAGCGTTAACTATTTCGAATAACCTAATAGTATTTCTCTCCTTCTTTTAAAATAATATTTTTTGACATTTGGAGAATCATAAAATTCTGTTCTAGATATCTGGTTTTTAAGTGTAAGAATAATCCCATTTTTTACCTAATTTGTTTCATTTGTCATTCGTATTAATACAATATATGCAATCCTTTAATTTGCGTATTGTGATCTGTATCCCCCCCCCCAATGTCAAGGCCATCGCCAAAAATATTTTTTTTTTCTTATACATATGGCAGCGCCAAATGTGTTACACAGATTTTGTATAAATTAACTTTTATAAAAGCTCATTGTTTTGCTCAAGTCTGGACAATACAAAAATATAAAAAAAAATTAAAAAACATATTTTATTTCTTAAATTAAATTTTTAAAATTTTTAACTGTGTGCAATCTGTTTATATTTATTTTATTCTGTTTATATTTATTAACAATCTGTTTATTTTTATTAACCTCACTGAAAGTTCACTTTAACAATTCATTCTTAAAATTTATTTAGCATCATTTTGAAAGAAAAGAGAAATCATTTAAACAATGGCAAATTTCGGACGAATCAACATTTAGGACTATTGAGCTGAGGGGACCTCTGGCAAAGTCGATTAAAAAGTGTTATTAACTCAGTTGCCAAATAATTTCACTTGATATGTAATTTTAAAATATTTCCTCATCATTCAAATTTCGGCTTCACTGTAACTTCTAAATTAGGAGTGTTTTATTTTCTCATGATGAATCTAACATGCGCCGAACTTAAAATACTGTTTCAACTAAATTCATTTTTGAAACTATTCTTAATACTTTCATACGATTTCTCTGCTTTCTATTTCTCTATTCGGACCAAGTCTATGTTTGATGATGGTTCGACTAAAAGAATCTTAATAATATCTAAACAGGGATATTTTCCTTGAACTCCATGACTGCTTCTCCTGTATCAAAAAAGGTTTTGTATTATACAAGTTCTACGATTCATAAAATATCAAGGCTACTTTGTGCGTTTATTTTAAATTATTAAAGTTCTTGTAAACTAAATTAAAGTATAATTAATTAATTATTCATAATACATTTGTTGTTTTTAGCGACTGGTTTTCGCTACATTTACTGATTGTATTTAATTTCTCTTAAATCGCTCGTGTATTAGAGATTTAAAGTCTCTTCAAATTGTATTATTATTAAAACTCAATGAATTACTTATTAACCTTCACCATTATTTATTTTATACCTTACTTGTTTTACACCTTATTTTAATAACTTTCCTCTTTTAATTTATCATGCATATGAATCTTAATAGAATCAAATACTATGGCATAGAAATGGCATTCGAAATATAAGTGGGGGAGTAAACTATTTTAAATTGTCTGTTGTTTTCTACAGTCATGTAACTTCACTTTGATTTCTAATGCAAACTGCGATGATTATAATTTTTTTAAAAAATTTCCTCTATGGAAATTCTTGCTATTAAATTCTTGATAAAGCAATGAAAACGATTTTATTGCAACAATGAAATTATTGTTAAAAATTAGCACAAAGATATTTTTAAAAAATCGTCAAAATTTTGAAAAAAAATTGTTAAGCTAAATTAAATAATTTAATTGTTAAATTAATTAATTAAATATCAATAAAGAGACGGTTTTTCAAAATTTTAAAATAGTATAAAAATCAATTTTAAGCAATATATTTTCATATGTAATCACCAAATAAATGGCAAAATTTTGTTTATTTTTTAATATATTAAGTTTTTAATTTAAAATTCTAATTAATATTCAAAAAATCGCTTCTAGTTACATATTTCCACATATGAAATTATGTTCATACATATTCGGTAGCTTTAAGTTGAATGATATTCCCTATATAGCTCTAAAATTTCATTTTCTTTTATTATTCGTAGAAACTGATATATTGATTTTTTATTTAACTAAAAATGTTAGATTTCCTTTAACATATCCTGTAAAATAATATTGTTTTTTTTAAATTTATTATTTAATCAATCATAATAATTGAACATTTCCATTTATTAGCAAAATCATTGACTGATAATAATGGTTAATTTTTCAAGTATTTAATCATTTTAATAATTTTTTTCCGTTTTATAAATTAAAAAAGTTATTAAAAACATATATTTTCACAAATTTTCCAAAAAAAAAAAAAACCCTTTAAAATTATTGACATATTAATTAAGAGAAAAATGAATTGAAATCTAAAATTAAATTGCTTAACTTTTAAAAAAGAAGCTTTATAATGTGCAATTCTTGAGACTGCAAAATGACTAAATACGCCATTGAGCATAGGATATTGTCATGAGGTACTCTATGACTCCGGAAGTAACGTCTTGTAGCGGTTACGTGGCATGAAATTGCACCATTTTTTTAAAAAACTAATTAAGATAAAACTGTATTGACAAAAAATTTGTGAAAAATATTTTTAATTTTGAAACTGAATTTATCAAATATTTGGCAATCGATTTTCTCCATTAATATGAAAAATATACTTCATTATATAAGAAATGATTTAGGCTAAGTTCCAGCACTCTTTTGATTTCCAGTCAAACTTCAGGGCACTTGAGGTGACTGAATTTTATGCACATTTATCCGGTCAGTTTTGTAAACGCTTGGAAAGTTGCTTATGAAATTATTTTCTCGTTTAGAAGTATTTATCTGAAAAAATTATGATTCAAGCACTTGAAAAATAAATGCGTAATTGACTTCCATCTTGGGGTAGTTTTGAAGGGTTATAGGACCTTTGAAATTTTTAGTTTTAGATGTTTTTATTTTATATCAAATCTTAGATCATTCTAAATATTTTAAGATATTTCATAAGTATGTGCATTTATTGGTTTACATAAAAATGTTCAAAACATAAAAGTCACGGCCGATGCTCAAGTCTGCTGTTCTATAGTTCCAGTTTTCAAACATCATTTGCTATCGCCAAATGAACTTGGCTCTAGTTTGTTCTTATTTCATTTATTTAATGCACTTATTTAATGCGTTAGGAGCAGAATGCCTGCAATTAAACAATGGTTTTTAAATTGTTTACTTTCTAAACGTTATATTCTAAATGTGAGTGTAAATCAATTCATGTTTTTGAAAGTGTGGTGAGTGAATTTTTCTGATGTTGGATGACTGTTTAATTTAATAACATGAATCCAAAGATTAAAGATATTGCAATAGCAACACATGAAGTCCGTAGATAAAAAGAAAGTCTTAAAACGTTTGGAAGAAAAAAAATTTTTGTGTGGCAAAAACATAATATATGCTTCTGATGCCGTTTGAAGATTATCGGCATGCATAAAAAATTTGGTAAGTGTCCTCTCTTTCTTTAGTTTCCTATATTTCAAAATAATATTTTTTAAAGAATATATTGTAAAATTCTAAAAATATTGTTCATTATTTCACAAAATAAACTTTGTATTGATCAAATATAACAAAAAAAGCACTTAAATTGAAAGCATTATGTAGTATGACTTGAATTTAGAGCTATTTTCATATCTTAAACTTTCAAGAAAAAGCGCCATATTTCAGCAATATGTATTTGTCATAGAATAAGGTTTTCAGACTGTGTTTTCAAATATGAATTTTTAAATTATTTATATAATTATATATTTTTGAAATTTTGCGCAGAAGCAAAATAAATGTTGAACAACTCATACAGACTTGGTATGAGCAAACATTTAGTTTGCTTAAATTTATTACACTAATTTTAAAATTCATAACTATTAAGGATCATGTCTAATGCAATTATGCTAAAGAAAATCGATTAATTAATCTAAATATTCATTATATGATAAATAATCGCACTTTTCTTTCGTTTTGTTTTGCATTGTTCCGTTTTTAAAAATCTTATATCCCATCAAACAATTACTCCGATCAAGATATTCTTGGAACAATGAAATACATTAAGAGAAATGACATTTCCTTTCTAAAGAAACTATTTTTGGTAAAAAAAAGATATGTGTTTCTTCAGAATGTCTTCAAACAGCTTTTATTGCTAAAGACCTTTTTATTTAGTCCTTCTTAGCTTTTTAGTTTTATGTATCTGATACAAAGGAAATTTTCTTTTATTTACTAAATTTTTTACGTATTATTAATTCACTTTCATCTATTAAATTTTTTAAAACTGTTTCTCATTTTCAACTATTTTTAGAAAACTGGTGGAATTTTTCAGCCTCAAAGCTTTGAACGGTGAAGTTGGTGTTCCAAAAAATTACGTAACATGCTTGCATTATGAAATAATGAGAATGATTTTATTAAAAAGGACGCTTTTTTTCCAATCGCTATTTTTTATCCAGTTTTTTTTTCTCAGTCACATTGCAAAATTATTCGTTAGGGACGCTGATAATTTTTTCCCTTAAAATATACAACTTTTTATTGTATGTTTGGAATTTTTGTCTGCAGTTTCTTTATAAACTGCAAATTATGGCGATGTTTTAAAAAAAGCATATTGTAAGATTTTCTTTTTTCTTTTGGAGTAATTTCTATGGTAATCAGAAGTAAACAAGAATACTCTCGAAAATGTTGGTCAGCAAGAAAAGAAAATACTTATCTTTTTTATTAGAAATGAAATCAGTTGATTTAAAAATGACAATAAAAACAAAAAAAAATGAGAGAAAACGATATTAAAAATTTAAGGAATTTGTTCAAAAATATTTCTCATTTTTGATGACGTTCTTTTTTTGCCTTGATTTTAGTAGCTTGCAGATGTGAATTTATGAAATTTTAAGTATGAAAAATGTCTTTCCTGCTACATTATTTTTAGAATAATTATTAATATGGAAATGAATTATAAATATAAAAGACGGTATTGAGTCTTGATTATACTAGGATCGGCATTTCAAATGATCTAGTGTAATCCGAACTCATACGCAAACCTTACACTGTCGATGACATTCTGTTCCACTATGCAAAATGTCACATTAATTTTAAGAAATAATGGAGGGAGTTATTTCATTTATGTAAACAAACATTTTACTTAACATCTGTGCATATGTTTTTTTCCATGGAACTTTGTAATAGAATTCATTTTGGACTTTTAATTGAATGTCATTCTCTCCTACTTTGAAATTTTTTACTGAATCTATCGTGTAATCTTTGATGCTTTTTTTTGTATGTGTTTGTGGCGGAGTACTGGTACCAGTTCTTGGATTTCGTGCACTGGCCTTTTTGGGGAGTTTTGTGTACTGACTCTTTTTTACTTTCGTGCACTGGTTAATACACCATTACACGAAAATCTAATTTTTGTAGTGGGTGACTTTTTTCTTGACAGGCTGAAACCAAAATTCAATATAGAATAACAATTATAATCCCAAGATAATATATTAAATTTCACTTATTTATATCTTAGTTTTTTAATTATTGTTTTACATGCATTTGAAAGTATCAACTGACAAAGGGTCAATCTTCAATATATTTGGTTCAAAATTTGATAAGAATCTACATTTTAGATGCGAAGCCTGTGTGCCAAATTTTATTTATCTAGCTTCTTAAATTTTGTAGTTATCGTGTCCATTTGTATGTGGGCATCTGGACAGACAGACGTCCTTTGAATGGGTTTCATTCAAAATTCAATAGAAATATATAAATATGATGTAAAATCTATATACATAATTTTATCCATCTAACTGATAGCACTTCTGAATTATCATGTTTACAGAGGGATAGACAGACATAAGTGTGTGCGGAGAGTATTAAAACATGGAGATTAGGTCAAAATCTCGTGGTTTAATTTTTTAAGAATCTCAATATTTTCTCTTTCTACTTTTCGTATACGAACAAAATAGAAAGTAGGACCAGAGTAAAAAAGAATATCAGTCAAACTTACAGGAGTTAACATGTTATGACGCATTATATCGTTATCTTTGGCTCACAGGCCTCTGGTTGTTTATCGCCAAAAATAAATCAGATATCTCCAATTGGCTTAAATGGTTGGGTAGGTATTAGGCAAAATAAATAGTCTTCATTCTTAACGTTTTAAACAATTGCGATAAAAATTTGATATATATATATATATATATATATATATATATATATATATATATATAATATAATATACAAATCAAATGATAAAGTCAAATTCCCAATTTCATGTATCCAACCTATTGCATTTTTCTGTTGTGCAGACGGATAGACATTCAATTTTACTCTTAAAAGCATTAATCTAAATTTGAAGGAAATCTATATTTTTGGGGTAAAGTAAGTGTACCAAATTCGATTAATCTAATTTTTTTTTCTGCGTTATTGTGCTTTCAGTGAGACATACATAATTCTAAATATGTGTTTATCAAAGAATGATTTTTAATTTGGAGATTTTCTTTAACTGAGGGGGGGGGGTAGTTAACGATTGTTGTACTTTATTCTTTTTATACATCTTATATATGCAAATAAGTACTCACAATATAAGATTACAAATCCGTAAATAAAAGATTTCAAAGGTATCAAATATTAAATATTTACTTGTCATTACTAATAAGATAACTAAACTTTTATACGAAATATTTTTGAGAAAATACTATATATATATATATGTATATAATATATATATTAAAAACAAAAAATTTGTAATCGATGCGAAATGACGTATTTTTTTATTCAGCAACATCATATTAAAATTTCTGCTTAAAAAAATTTTTATCCTTGTTGATAAAAACACCTTCCCCCCAAAAAAAATAATTCAGGCTTAACCTGTATTAAGTCACCATTTATAGTTTCATTAACTATCACTAGCTCCATCATTGCATGCAAAAATGCTACATAAAAAATATTTATCCTCCAAACGATATAAAAACGGAACTAAAAGCTGTTTTAACAAAACAAAGTTAAAAAGAAAATCTTGTTACTTAGGAAAAGAGCAGATTGACTTTATTTTTACATGCTGTTCTTCCAAGCTGTTGTTTTTGACGGTGTTATGCGTTTCTTTGGCGATTTTTATGGTTCTAAGGTCCGTAATTTTCTCCTTTTCTCACTTTTATGAGCTAGTCATTATGTCTTTTTATCTCGAACTTCATATTAAGATAATTTGTAGGAAACCGTGAATCATATTAACGTAATCATGCGATACAAGCTCAAATGATTTATTAAAAATTTAACTACCATGAACATGGAATTGTCTAAAGAAATGTGACATGTTTAAGCTCTTAAAAAGAACCATGTACTACAATATTAATAAACGATAAAATGAGAGATAAAAATAAATAAGATAGAAAAATCTAAAACTTTTTGTGGCTACAACGATGAATGAAAAAATGGCGACTTAAAAAAATGTTTTGTGCTTACAGTAAATATTTGGATTTTAGATATTTGTGCGAAAATAAATCTTCTCATGGGATTTAAGCTTTTTAAAAATCTGATTCGTAAAAATCTGATATTCTTAGCAAGTGATAAAATGTAAATTCGCGTAGAAATAATTTAATTTCTTTTCATTAAAATAGCTTTGTGAATTTATTTCGACGTTGTTATTGTTTTTGCATTTCATGAATAGCTGAATAAATTAAAGTTTGATTTATAACGTGTTGTTTTAAGCATATATTATTTGTTGCAAATAGTTGTTTCAAAACTATTATTTGTCAATTATACGAATAATACTTAATTTGATTCTATAATTTAAAACTGTTCCTATTTAGATGATAAATTGCACATTTTAACGAACTGCGTTTATTTTTTCTCATTCAAAGTAGGTCAAACGCATGGTCGTGATAATTTTCTTAAATGCAGTTTTATAATGGATTACTTACCTTCTGCGACCATTTGTACATCTTATTATTTATCTCATTAAAAGAAAGTACTATTTTAAATTTTATTTCCATAATGAAAATAGAATATTACTGTTGGTTAAATATCCTCAAAAAGTGACGAAATTAATTGGCAAAATCGGTCAAATTGCTGAGCATGAGGGAGTATCAAATTTTAATTTTAGATATCTCTAGATGATGAAAAGTGGAAGCGGGTTGATGATTTTTGATGACATATCTAAACATCTTGAGCTTTTAAGTCACTTTCTATCTTTACTACTAATAAAGATGTATATATTTGTGTGTTAATACTTAACGATATGTGCCTTTGAATTACCTCGAGCTATCAAAATTGGCACATATACAGCTTATAATATGGTTATATACACCTGAGAGTCTTTTTCTACAAGATTACCACTAAGCGAAATTGGCCATTTTCCCGAAATAATTTCAAAAAAATATTACAGCACAAAATAGATCTTTACATTATTTTAATGTTTAAAAAATTATATTTTGAGTGACCTCAATTATTTTGCCGTACAATTTATTCTTCAGTTTAATTACTCTTTAAGTATATTTTATGCATATTTTACAACAGTGTGTTTCATTGTTATAGTGAAACCGCCTTTTCTACTATTATTTATTTTATCCTAGAATTTTTTTTCCTATTAATTTTTTCCTGATTTATGAAGATTTGCCTTATTTTTCCATTTTGAGGGGCATTCAGTTTAAGTCATGTTTTAGCAAAATTTTTGAAAATATATTGCACTTGCAACAACTTCAGAATCAAACATACCAAATTTTTAAACACTATTTTTCTTTTTGGTGGCATAATTGGATGCATAAAGATATAGACAGAAAATTAAGAAAATTCACAACTTGTAATACAGTATAAATTTTTAGAGTGGTATGAATTGTATGTATATCAAAATTTGATTTTTGGAAATATTTTGCAAAAGAAAAACATAATATTTAATTGAAATACTTAATAAACCATTGATCCCGACGAACCAACTAGGCGCTTAAGATGGTTGGTATGAAATAAAATTTTGTGAAATCGTTACATTAGGTGCAAAACTGGATTTTTCATTATTATTGTTTTAAATAAAATTATGCCATTTCTTTTAACAATTGTTATTTTATAAAAATGTACATTGTACATATTTTTCAAAAGTCGAGTAAATTTTGAAACTAATAATTTCCTCTATTTTTCTTCAACAGTAGATCTATCCCCTCCTATTTAATTGATTTTCACTTTATTAACATTATTTATTGATTTTTTTATTCACCTTCAGATAAACATATTTGATCGTCTGGTAATCTGATTGATAATATCTTGACATTTTCAGATATATAGTTAGTCATTTCAATGATGATTTAATGCTTTAAGAGAATTATCTTCGAAGCTAGATTCCATAATACATGAAACGACTCCATGTTATATGTTAATAATAGAGCAACGATACCACCTTCATAAATGTTGCATGAGTTACGCTAGTAGCCATAAACGTAACAGAGCTTTCTAGTATGTACTTAGTCCAGATCAAACTGCTATAGGAATTAGCAACTTGGCACTGAATATGCTTCTATTGTGGAAATAGCCTACTAAATTCTATAGTTAGAATTACTTTTTAATTAGTTCTATGTTATAATAATTATTATATTTAGTTCATATTATACTTGTTTTAATAATATTTCGATAATAGATTGAAAGCTACTTATGTGTGTGTACAAAAAATATTTTGCTTCCATCGTGGAAATAGCCTATTAAATTCTATGCTTAGAATTAATTTTAATTATTTTTATGTCATAATAATTATTATATTTATTTCATATCATACTTATTTTAATAATATTTCAATAACTGATTGAAAGCTACTGATGTGTGTTTACAAAAATATTTTGTATCCATTGTGGAAATAGCCTATTAAATTTTATGCTTAGAATTGATTTTAATTATTTTTATGTTATAATAATTATTATATTTAGTTCATATTATACTTTTTTTAAATAATATTTCGATAGCAGATTGAAATCTATTGATGTGTGTGTACGAAAAATATTTGCTTCTATTGTGGAAATAGCCTATTAAAATCTATGAGAATTAATTTTAATTATTTTTATGTTATAATAATAATTATATTTATTTCATATTATACTTTTTTAAAATAATATTTCGATAGTAGATTGAAATCTATTGATGTGTGTGTACGAAAAATATTTTACTTCCATTGTGGAAATAGCATATTAAAATCTATGCTTAGAATTAATTTTAATTATTTTTATGTTATAATAATTATTATATTTAGTTCAAATTATACTTATCTTAATAATATTTGATAATAGATTGAAAGATATTGATGTGTGTGTATGAAAAATATTTTACTTCTATTGTTGAAACAGCCAATTAAACTCTATGGTTAGAATTAGTTTTAATTATTTTTGTCATAATAATTATTATCATGTGAGAACATGATA
This sequence comes from Argiope aurantia, assembly GCA_026543865.1. NCBI lineage: Eukaryota > Metazoa > Arthropoda > Arachnida > Araneae > Araneidae > Argiope > Argiope aurantia. The sequence goes on along the minus strand of JAPMOR010012291.1, from coordinate 32,799 downwards.
TTGTTTTGGTTTGAGGTTTTTTTAAGCTATTTGAAGGCAACAAAATGTTGATAGCCTCAAAATGCGTAGGCAACAAATTGACGATTTATCCCTTCTTTTTTTATTTTGGAGTCGGCTTTCACAGTATAGCTCTTAAAATATCTATAGTCTGCTAATGTAGTTTTATTTTGAAATCGACTTTCACATTTTAGTTTTTCCACTATCTATCATCCTGCTAATGTAGTTTTATTTTGGAGTCGGCTTTCATAGTATAGCTTTTGAAATATCTATCATTTGCTAATGTAGTTTTATTTTGGAGTCGGCTTCCACTGCATAGCTTTTGAATTATCTATCGTCTGCTGTTGTAGAATTTTCCTTGGAAATCACAGTGTTATTGCCTAACTCGCGCAACATTTTTAAAAAATAAACCAAACAAGTTAAAATATTGTGTGTTTAATCGATATAGATTGTTGGTTCAGAGACAATTTCAACTAATTAAAATAAAGCTATTAGAAAATAATATAGAATGTTGTCACATTTGGCGATTTATCGCCAACTAAAGTTACAACTTGATTTCCAAATTATACATTCTCTGAATTCTTACGAATTGTCTTAATTTAAGTCATTAACCAGTTTAAACCGGTTTGAAACAATCACGAAACTATCAGATTACGCATGCGTCGATAACGATGGGTTTTTTTTTTTTTTCATCTCAAAATCGGTCGAGATCCAAAATTTTGTTTGCCAGCTAGAAAAATTGAAAATTAAAGTTTAAAAAAATTGTTTCAAACCGGTTAAGGACTTCAATTAATTAAGACAAATAATAACTTAAAAAATAATAATGTTCTCACATGATAACTTGGAATTTGCGATAGTAGATTTCATTTTCTTATATTTATTTCATATCATACTTATTTTAATAATATTTCGATAGTTGTCTGAAAGCTATATATACATATATATGATGTGTGTATATGAAAATTATTTTGCTGTGAGATGATTTAGTTCATAAATGTATAAGAAACAATTATTTTCTGGTTAAAGGTCTATAAGAATAGCTTGCGTGATATTTATGTATTTCGTAGTTAAAAATAAGAATTGATATATTGTAAATTACGGTTAGGCGAACTGATAAGAATTATTTCTATCTCGAATAATCTGAAAAAATTCATTAATGGAAATAAAATTTAATTTATGACTATATATCTTTCTAAAAGGTTTGAAATCATAAAATAAATATGCAGGTACTATTAAATATCATCTGACGTACGGTCCGAAAATTTCTGGGCTGGAAGAACAAAAATAGCAAACTAGAGGGCCGCGGTGATCTAGTGGTAAGGTCTCGGCTTCCGAACCGAAGGGTTTCAGACTCGAGACCCGATTCCATTGAAAAACCATCATATATGCTGTTCTGATGCACGTTAAATCCGGAAGGACCAAACGCCCACACACTGGTGTGAAAATTTGGAGAGGGGGTGTATTTCAAGTGTCGTCCTTGTCATCTGATTGCTGTTCAAAATTATCAGGTCCATCCCAAAATAGCTCTAATGTTTGAAACACGACGTTAATGCAACTAAACTAAAATATGGCACACAAGAAGGGCCAACAAAAGACCAGTCTCTGATATGAAATGGCAAAAGATCAATCATTTATAATAAGATACACGATTCTTAATGAATTCATCGAGAATAGTGTTCTTTGAATCCATTAAATTTCTTTATTGATTTCTTAGGAGTATTTTCAAAAAAGGTATAGTCAAATCTCGCTTAACATGCAAAACAAAATACAAAAATGTTACTCGCTCAATGAGTGATGTTTCGCAGAACGAGTGGCTAGGGGACATTGTGATGTCATTTACTGGATTGACTTCTATCAGTCTAAATTGAGTGCTTGTTTGAAGATAAATCTTATATCCACAAGGAAGTTTCGGGTAGACAGCGTTATCGAATGAGGTTTCGCGGGATTTTAGCAAGTGCATGTGGATTGCTGAGATTGCTTTTTCCCCAAGATTATAGAGCTAGAGCTTAACGCTAATGCTTAACGACATCAATGAGCTGGTGGTAGAACGCAGCCAAACTATCGAAAAATTCACAGAGCTGCATTCTATATAGCAGTTAAAAGTTATGAAGGAGATTTCATTAGAAATGGAGGAAATGATAAATTCATTAGAGTAATAATCTTCCAATGAAATAAGAAGTATGGGAAATTATTGTTTCGTAAGTTAACAAATTCATTTAACGGTAATGGTGTGTCTAATTTCGCCAAATTTTGAAGCTTGGCCATAGGAAAACGTCGTTAGACAACTTTCTTCTAAATAATAATAATAGAAACATTACTATATTTTTTTTTTTAAATGGAGCGCAATTTTCTGTTTTACATGGATTTCTATGGAAAAAATTGTTTCGCATTACGAATGAGATTTAGAATGGAATTATGCTTGTTAAGGTTAGTTAAAAGATTTTGGTTAAAGATATCCGTTCCACGGAAGGAAACGTTCCTAAAGGAACGAGAAGAGAATACAACTGACATATTAGAAAGGCTAATAATGCACACCTCCCTGATAAGAAATGGCTATAAATAAATAAGATTCAACAACAAGATTCGAAAATCGTCTTGAGTGTCTGTTTCCTTTTTGCTTTTACTCAATGATTCCTTAAAGACGCTCTCTAAAGAATATTTTATCCTGCTCAACAAAACTAAGCTTTCCAACACATTTATGGTGAGTTATTTTTAAGACACGAAATTGATTCATATCACTATTTAAATGCTTAAGAAAAAAATATATTTTCATTTTTTTATAAATAATTTCTTGAAAAATTATTAAAAAAAAGTGATCTCCAGATAATGAGGTTTTCCAAGCCTGCGCATTATAAAAAAATCAGTTCCTGCGCAATTTTGATATTCTTTTTAGTGAAAAATTCGTTGATTTTAATCAAAATAAATTTGGTTTTTTTGTACCGTTTTCATTCACTGAGACTTCGTTTCATGATGGGTTGGATAATCAACATTCTACTGTACCCCTTTTTTGCTAATGGACATTTTACATTTCTTACCAATACTGCAATAAGTGAATCTTATAAGCGAAGTAGAAAGTAGAATATTTTTTCAACTTGTAGTTGTTAAAAGATTGTTTAAAATGTCACTTTATAGGTACATAGAAAATCAGTAGTAATTTAATTTTTAAATTTTAAACTAAAGGAACTATATTTGGAAAAATAATTGAAGTAGGTTTGGTGTTAATATTGATTTATAAAGTCCTCCATAATCTTTCTAGTAATCGGAATTAGCATTGTAAATATAAATTACTTCGTAGAATAATGACCCGTTGTCAAAAAATGAAGAGTAAATCTAACATTCTTCTTGTTATCAACATTAACCAATCATTGAAGACAAACATTCAACTCCTGATGTCCCATCTTCGTGCCCGAGGAAATAGTCAAATTTTTGGACCGAAAATAAAATGAATCGTAAGTATCAGGAAACTACAATTATTCTTTATAACACGCAAATGGAAAGCAAAATTTTACTGTTTAGAATAAAACGATATAATATACTTTATATACACACATTTTTTTTCATTTAGTGTTCTCATGTTGTATTGGTTAACAAAAACACTCAGCAAAGCATTTTCCCCACAATTCCACAATTTTATTTTCAGCTTCCTCTCTTTTTAATCGTTTTAAAAATTTCACATTGCTATTTTTCTTTATTTGTATTTGTATTATATTCACTATTTGGTTTATTTATCCCAAATTCTTTCTATTCAACTTTACCACTTTTAAAGCATTTCTCTTAAAATCAAAAGCTAGACTTTTCTACAAACAAAACACACGTCCTTCTTTGCTATGAATGCATCAATGCCCATTTCTTTTGAATCATTTATTAAAGACCACGACTAGTATCAAACAAAAATACACATAAAAAATAACGCAGTAAATAAAACCTGAAACAAAGGACGCACCCACATTTACACAGAGTTTACAAACCAATAAACGAAACTAGAATTAAAGCCACAAAACTTCAAAAAAGACTAAGCAGTAAAAAAAAAGTTTACCAAAAGCCGAAATCAATACCACTCTCGAAACAAAACACGGCCCCTATGACAAAGAAGCTGTTCTTAAATGAACGACGCCAATTTAAAAATGTCTTTCAAGGCTTGGGAGAAAAAGATAAATCTTTGACAAAGAGATACCTCTGAGGGATTTTAAGCTTCGCTGGTTTTGAATGTTTGTTCGCTTGGCATAAAATCCAGCTAGAACAACAGTTCCATTTGATTCAATTCCGATTGCTTCGATGTCTTGAGAATGTTGTAGTTATTCTTCCCCGCCAGCATTTGGGCGAAGAGGACCAGAACAAAAACAATATTAGCTTAAGGGAATAATAAAAATTAGATCATACTCAAAGTTTTAAGTAAATTTACTATTTTTAAGGGTCTGATGTGGGTTACCACAAAATTGCGTCCAGTAGTTGTTGAGATGGCTTCTGAAATTTATAAATTAT
>JAPMOR010012291.1:3759-28310 GCA_026543865.1 Argiope aurantia | reverse complement strand
CCATTTAACGTCCTTCGATAACCATACGTTGTTTAATGGGAACGTTATTTGACGCCCTTCGATAACCGAATGTAATTGATCGGCATTTTGAAAAAATTTCCAGCTACACGCGTTAGTTTTTACAGAGAAAAGAAAACCCGATGTGCTAATAATTCAATCACTGACTGTGTTAGTTAACCGAATTACTCGATGACCTCTCATTGTATCATTACAGTTTTTCATAATTAAGATTAATTCTTTCTTGATTATCAAAAGAATAATTTTTTAAAAATTGACATTTCTCGCTAAAACCAAGTAAATGATATTTAATAGCTATAAAAATATATTTTCCATTCTTATTACGAAGACCATTTGTCTCATTTGATTCTTAGATTTTTAATATTATGATTTAAAAAATACATATGGAGCAGCTCTTAAGAGAACTCGAAGAATAAAAATACAAATGCAGATAGGTGAAATAGTTATCACATATTTATCCGTGAAATCGTTCATGCAATATGAAAGGTCACACCTCCCGGTTTCGATGTCGCTTTCTATTACTATTTCTTTTCTCATTTGTTCGCCTTGCGAGTTCGCTGTTGTCCATGACATCCATTGATATTCCACTTTTGTAGGTCTATCTAAGAAGAATCGAAGCAAACAGTTGGGTGTAATACGTAATCCTACACATTTTACTCACAGTAACTGCATTTTCCACTAGAATAAACATTTTTTTTCTCCGCGTATAACCAGCAGGAGCAATCTTCCCGAAATTTTCTCACATACTCTCTAATAAATGTGTTTATATAATATTAATTTCTAGTCAATGGCGAACAATAATTACAAAATCCTTTTAGAATGCGATCTTAGGAGATTAATCGCAAAACATTATTTCGATGATTACAAATGAGGGATGCGGTTATTAAAAAGTTTTAGAAAATTAAATGTGTATTTTAAGAGTACTTTTTCCGACGATGAAAATCATATTGGGTCAAATAACGGGAATTATAGTCATAAAATTACATACCAAATTTCATATATTTATTTAAGTTATTGCATTTCTGAGTTATCGGATTTACACGTTTGTGAAAGTAGAAAAGGACATTCGAGAATCTTTGACAGATTTGATTGCAATTTCGATGCATATCTGTACTTTAAATGTTAAAAGATGCATACCAAATGACATCCATCTCTTTTTGTTTTAAAGTTATCGTGTTAACTTATATTTTAACATTCAGAGAGGCATATGAAAGTATTTTGTTCAACATTTGAGATAAATCTACAAATTTGATGTAGACCATGTATTAAATTTCACTCATCTAGTTCAGAGCATTTTTGTGTTATCGTGTTCACATGACGACTGCTGACACAGTACTGGAAAAAATTTTCGAATTCAGGAAATTTTGAAATTTGTAATGTTGATGAAGGGTTTGATGATTACAATTGTTTCTTTTTGCACACTTCATACAAGGGAAAGTAATTTTTTTGGGAAGTGACCCTGGTCTCATCTGTTCACAATTCTTCTGAATGTTAATAGGTCATTCTTTGTATTTTCATAAAAAAAATAACAAAAGAGAGAGAATTAAGAATAGAATTGTTCATGGCGAAAAATAATAAATTTTGGTGCGAAATTTATAAGACAAATTATTTAGAATTTTACTCTAAATTACATGAAGACGAAGAAATAAATGTATTAAGCATAAAAAGAAGAACAGATTAATTCTACATTTTTCAAGTCTATCATATATCTCCGTCATTCAAAAGAAATGCAACTATTTAAATATGGAGATATACGCTTTTTTTATTATTGTTGAATCTTTACACTGCCGGGCTTACTAATTAATGCAAAGTTATAGTTTGGATTTTTTGGAAAACTAACATAATTTTTCTCTCTATTTGAAAATATTTGTTTAGATAGGGAAATAAATATTAAATAATTTTCATTGAAACTAAATATACACGAATAAATGTTATTTGGATTGGATATTTATTTATTTTTCAAACAAATAACATTGTAGACGGCTTAGTTATTTATTGTAAAATCATTGTTTTCTAGACTCTTTTATATAGCTTAACTTGATTCTTGTTCGCAAAGATAGTAGTTTGCATTCGATATTTCTTTGAATTCCCGATATAGTAAATCTCTAAAATGCAGTAGTATTATGTATTTTCGCTGCCATTTCAGTATTCTTAAAATTTTAGATATGAATTAACAATTTTTTAATTAATTTAACATTTTGAATTTAATTAAGATAAAATGAGTTTTTTTTATTATTGTCTTTTCTAACGGTAAAACTTTGGCTTAGGGATCCGAAAATTCCAGGGTTGACGCTAGATTAAATCGAAAAATCACCGAATAAACTTGTCTAAATGTGTTGGGTAAAATGATCTCCCATTAGAGTGGCGCAGAAGTTCCGAGAAACAGCTACCGTTTCAGCTGCCATCCTCGTCATTTGATTACGGTTCAAAATTACAAGTTCAGTGTCAAATTAATCCTCATGTTATATCTAAACGGGATCTAAATAAAAACGTTTTTCTACAAAAGCCGCTGTAAAGCTGTTCTAATAAAGTAAATAAGCAAAGGCTGACAATTTTAATTACTGTTTAGTAAACGCTGCTTCCAAGGTAAGAAATTAAAATCCTATTAAGGAAGGAAGAATCGAAGCAGTTCACTTAAAATCAGAATAATACGAACTAAAATATTTAACATTTATGTATGTATATGAGTATGTACGAATTAAAATAGTGAAATTTATGTATGTACGAATAAAAATATTTATTCCAATAAACTCAACTTTTTTAAGAAACAACAGATGGAAAATTTTGACGAAAAATTGATTTTCTCAACTAATAATAAAGGAGAATGTATATGTATATTCGCGATGCACAAGCCAGGCTATTTGACTTAAAGCTACCAAATTTGGCATAAAATGACTCTGTAGAATAAAAAAGTTTATCTCGGAGAATTTTTTTGAAATTTTAATTATTTCAAAACTAAGCGAGATTTTGAAGTTTTCCTCCATAATTTTTGAGAATATTAAACAAAGTAATTTTTAAATCGTTTCAAAATTTGAAAAAAATCCTCTATCTAATGATATCAAGTTATTTGCCGTGTAATTTTATTCTAAATTCTTAAAAACTATATTTTTAATGTATATAGTTTTATCAAATACATTGAAATATTCGTAAAAACGTGTTTAAAAAAATTGAGAAATTCAGAGAAAATTTCCATACAATGGAGCTGATATCATTGAAAAGATAGTATACTGATTAAATATTTAAAATGATGCAAAAATATTTTGAGTGCAGCAATATATATTCCAAAATTATTCCCGAAGAATTTCAAAATTTCAGATTTTTTTTTCAATTAACATAAAAGTAGACATAGTCAACCATATATATTGAAATTGATATTCTTAGATTAGATAGACAGATGCATATTCACAAAGATAGACGAACATTCGATTTTAGCATTATCAGAAAATATATTAAAGTTTAGATTTTATTGCTACACCAAATGAACCTTATCTGCTAATTTTACGTGTATACGTATTATATAACTTATAATGTCGCGTGTAATGCAAGGATATAATATTTTACCAAAATAGCAGCAAAGTAAATAAAATATTTTGCTAATAAATACTTGAACCCTGTGTTGTCCTCCGTATATTACATAGACATGGAACTAAAATTTTAATATCTTGTGTATTTTAAACTGACCCTTTATTAACTTTCATCCTTATTTTACAAAGGAAACTTCCAAAGGTTTCTAGGAAGCTTTACGTGTAATCCCGGAAAGACAAACTCGGCCAATATAAACCTCTTCCATCAAAGTGCGTTCGAGTATAACAAGGCGTCCATTCAGCCCCATGTCCTTCAACATCTGCCACAAACATTCTATCTTCTACCTTTTGTTTTGATAGCAAAGTTTACCATCCCAGCGCAATTTCCCTATCCATTTTTCTTGAGCCTTCCTTCGGTTTTAATTAGAGCAGGCAACCTCCCAAGCGTTGGGCAGAAAATCAACAGGAACCCAAAACCTCTCAGAATAATTAGCAGCTACGTGAGCGTTGCAGCCATTTTGACGAAGTGCTTTGCTTAGTGAAGCTGGCGAGGTTTTCGATTTGCATGGAATGAGAGAGAGAGAGTGCACTTGTTAATGGATGGAGGGTTGGGCATGAGATTCGAAGTAGGAAGATAAGAAGTCTGTAGAGAAGGTTATTCTGAAGGAAGGGCATTGCTGTAAAAGTAGACAGTGCGGTTGGGAAGTTTGAGGTTTGTTTGAGATGGGCTTTATTGGGAATTAATCAGGAAATCAAAGGAATTCTAGGAAGACTGCTGACATCCTAGAAATAAGGGCATCTGATAAATCAATTGATGGATAATGTTTATATAAAATAATGTTAAAAATATATTTTCTATCCAGTTTAAACTTCGACTTTTTTCTTGTAATCTTTACTATGTAATGAAGAGGAATGTGTATATTTATTGCCATTTTACAAGATAGACCATTTTCCTTACAGCTACCAAATTTTGATACATATAATGGGTGAAAATAAAACTCTCACAGCAGTTTCTTAAAATGTTAAATAGAATTTTAATTAGTTTGAAATTAAGGGAAATTTTGATGTTTACTGAGCTACCTTACAACAGTATAATAGGACGAAAAGTATTTTTGTATCCTCTTAAATTTCAAAACATTATCTCACAAATGATATATTTTTTTGCCTCATAATTTTTTCTATCTCTAATTAATTTAAAAATATTTTAAGTATATTTTACAATAATATATCTCATTTCTGAAGTGAAGTTCAAATCATTTTCGTTGATGCTGCAATAATATTTCATCCCAACTTTTTTTTCCGTGGCTGATGATTCAGATTTGGAAAATTCGGTTTGTTTTTTTCGTATGTTAATGGCAGTATATGTCAAGCTTTTAAAAAACTTGAGAATTTTTGTCGTATTTTCAATTAGGGTAGAATTTTAGAATCACACAATGGTGGGATGTTTTTAAAGTGTGTTTATGTTTAAATTCATCTGTTCTTTCTTATGATATAATTGAATAGATAAAGATAAATACAGAAATTAAGGCGAAACATAACACAATGAACAGAATGATTAAGGCTAATTCTATGGCTAATGAGTCTAAAATAATATGAATTATCACTCTCCCGATTTCTCTCTCTCTCTCACACACACACACACACACTCGGATTATATTGAAAGTACTAACGTGACGATACATTATTCAAGAAGGGCTGAATGAGGAAACGGAATTGATGATGACCAACTGAACGTGACATGTCTGAAGAGCACCTATTTTACTATATAGAAATTTGTTTTGAGTTTAAGGTTTTCGCAAGTCAGACAGTTGTTTTTTATACCGAATTCTATTGTTTAATAGTAATCTGTTAACACCTATCCTATAAAGGCATACGGAGAAAAATGAATGATCAGGACTTTAGGAAGCAGTACAACCAGGTGCTGGAAATGACCCTCATTACGGTACAACCCATTAGTCAACTGTCCCAAAAGCGTACAACCCGATAGCGGTATGGATGCAGCTCAACCTCATACTATTTCTATATCCATTGGATATAAACGAGAACCTGCTTACCTAGCAAAGCAAATTACTATTTATCTCTATATCTGAGTTGCCCATCAGTGAGATAAGACTTATAATTTAAGCAAACTTTTTCACATAGCTTAAACGGCTGAGAAATATTATTTGAATAGGAGATTGAACATTCTTTCTGAAGTGAGAACTACTGCAAAATTGAACTATTTGTTCTTACTTATTTTAAATTGCGTTAATTGCTTATTTTAAATTGTTCGTAAGTCTCAGATATTTCCCTTTCGTATTTCACAAGATTAAGTCATCCTTGTTCTTATGTAGGTTTTCATTTTCTGATTCGACTCATTTTGGGATTGAATGATTATAAATTGCTCCAAAAACGAAATTATTAAATAATTTAAATATGATATTCAATGAAAAAAGTATATATTTAATAAAAAAATTAATAATATAGCAGTCTCTGAGGTAATTGGGAACAGATCATAAAATAAATTCCGAAGCAGTAAGCAGTAGTTTCGTATTATTTCAGCATATTCTCTTCAATTTACCTCGTTACTCAGATGATGAGCCCATAACCTCTGGAATAATTGGGTACATACTAGGGTAATTACATCGATGTAACTCAGGTTGGTTAATTAATAAATTAAACTGAAAAGCGGGTATTGCTTCTTGAGCCCTATAGGACGTGATTATGCACTCATATAAGCCTATTTTCTCTCTTACATCGTCGTTTAGAATCGAAGAAAATGATAAAATCTACGAAATTCATTCAAAATTGACTGATACTACAGATAATTATATCGTATTTAACTCGTCTTATTTATTAAGACCTTTCAAAATGCAATGCAAATATAAAAGTTACCTTGATTTGAGAAATGTTTATTTAGTATATATTAAATGTTACATTAAATAGAAAAATATTAAATTTCATTCGGAAAATAATTTGATGGGCTATTAGAAATCTTCAAGAATATATGTAGATTGGAGTGGATTTTTTTTAATTGCGAGTGAATAAAATGAAAAGCAAAAAGGAAAAAAAAATACGGCAAGTATTATACAGAAATTAAGAAATTATGTTTAATTTATAGAAAGAAGAGGATACTTAGTTACATTATAAAGCATTTAAATGTAAATTAGTTTTAAAAAATACAACATTGAAAATAAAATTAATGCTCATATAAAAGTAAAAAAAATAATAAATCCTCTTCACCATGTTGCAAATGACATTATTAATAAATATGTAAAAAAAAATAGACTTGCATTATATGTCAATATTTAAGTTCCGTGTTAATGTTTAATAAGTATTATTCATACTTCGATGAAATGTTATGCTTTATACAATAAAAAGACATGTAAATGTTGAAGAAAATATATACGTTTTAATGAATTTAAGTTATCAATTTTGCTTTTTTTTCTATTAAAAAGTTACTTATTTAAAAAAAACAAAAACAAATACATTTCGAAAAAAAAAAATTGAAAGCGATACGTATCACAAATCCACAACATCATTTTATGATATTTTTTTATGCTTGATTTGTCTATCCTTATTTTACTTTTATTTATATAATAACGATAAGGCGTAAACACTCACAAAAAAATGAATTCAAAATCAACGAAACCCGCTTAAGTGTAAATTTAATAAAAATAAGCTAAGGAAGGCCTCTTTTCAAACCGCCAATGTCCACCACAGGGTGTCCTTTTATTGCTGCAAATTGCTCACTAATATCAGGATAGATCAACAGGTGTCTCCCTCTTATAACTTCTTTGAAGAAAAAGGTGATTCTGTTTTAAATTGTGAGCGAAAAATTACCATGAGTTTTGAGGTTCTGGAATTCTCATACTAATTGGGTTCAACGAGTTAAGAAGTTCCTTTAAAATATTTTTTCTAGTTCCTTTAAACTATTGGAGAGATAATAAACAGTTGGATTCATTAAACAGTTTTGCATGGAATAGAATATAAATTTGTATTCCATTTTTAAAAATTCAAAAGACGATGTACACTACTACAATATTATGTTATTTAAATTTAGCACACTCCATATCTTTTAGTTCATATTCACATTTTGCAGAATAAACTGATGAAAAATTGGCACAGCCATTTATATAATATAAATAATACTCACTGGAAACTCTCATATATCTAGATAATAATAGTTTTTTGACGATGTTCGCAATTCGACCCATTAAGATCTACCTCCCATTATTGAAAAAGAGAGAGAAAAATATGATTTTTACAAAGTAGTATTAATTTTTCTTGAAATAGTGTAGCACTTACTTATTTTATCTTTTTATAATGGTCTGGCGCAGTATAGTCAGAACCGGCTCTTGCGCCATTACATCCCACAAATCCAATCCAAATTCTTATAACGGTTTGGTGCAAATAGGACGGTTCGGAGGAAGCAAACCTTCCAAGGTAGTAATCGGAGGTAGTAATCTTCCAAGTTCATAAGAACGAGTCCCCACACTCTTCCTGGATTCTACGTGTTGTGACTCAATATATAGCTTTTCTATTTTATTTTTATTGTAGTGATATAAAGAAGAAAATTCAGAATGAATTTTGAAAATTTTTCGTTCGATGACTTGGAGGTCGCGGTGGCATGATGGTAAGGTCTCGGCTTCGGAACCGGAGGATTTCAGGTTCGAGACCTGATACCACCGAAGACCCGTCATGTAAGCGGGTTTGATGCAGGTTAAATCTGTCGGGGCCAAGCGTCCTCCCACTGGTGTGGTGTGGAAGTTTGAGTAGTGATGTTGCCAGCTTGGATGTCGACCTCGTCATCTGACCCCAGTTCAAAATTACGAGGTCCGCCCCAAAATAGCCCTAGTGTTGCTTTCAAATGGGACGTTAATGTATCTGAACTGAACAAATTAAACTTTCAATTGTTTGGAATTATGTTTTAATATAGATCTAAAAATGGATTTAAAAAAATGACAAATTTCATTTATTTAAATCATTGCATTTATGAATTATTGTATTTGCATACATACGATAAAACAGGCAATCAAATGAGGGAACCGGGTTGAATGCAAACATTGAAAAAAATCTATACTTCTGATGATAAAATTATTCTCCAAATTTGATCAAAAGAGCTCTCAGAATTTTTGAGTTATCGTTTTCATTTGCACACAGACAAGCAGATATCTCTTCTATAAGTTTTGTCCAAAAATTAGAAAAAAAAAAAAGAAACAATGCAAGTTGATGTTAGGACAACACACCAAATTTCATTTCTTTAGTTCAATGCATTTTTGAGTTATCTTTACAAATAAATAAACATATTTTTCAAAATATTTTCTTCGAATTTAGAGGGACCTGAAAAGTGCAGATTCAGTAAAATATCGAGATTGCATTTTTTGGCTATCACAGTTCTTTTTGCTTTGCATCTTTTTTTTACGAGAAAATAAAAACGAAAAAAAAAATAGACAAAGAAATTTCCAACACTTCGTCATTTTTTCCTATAAATCACGGTGCCATAAAAACACCATGTACCATTTAGTACCGCAATAATAGTGCTCAAATGTTTCAAAAAATACTGGGCAAATCAGAAATAGCTGAATTTTTTTTTAACATGCACTATGCCATAATAGTTACTGTACCTTTAAAAATTCATAAGCAAGCTCATAAAAATTCAAATAAATGGCAAAAGGTTTCCTTTTTTTAAATAGTTTTATAGTACATAATTCATTCAACCCACATTAAAAAAAATTCTTTTTAATTTTTTTTTTATTTGGAAGTAAGAAATCATAGCTTCGTGGTGGCTTCAAACTTTTTGAATTTTGAAAACACATGGTTTCTTTTCACATCTTAGTTTATTTTAGTCCTTATTCCAAGTCTATCTAAATCAGAGATCTTTTTAGCCTTAAATGTTTTAAATTTGTGCAATGTATATCTTTGCTATTTACAATTGCTTATATCCTGGAATTAAAAAAAAATACCCTTGTGAAGGGGACAGGTTTTTCTAAATATATCTTATGCCAAAACACCAAGCCATGCTATACCATATGTCATGGTAACTAAGTCTTGGTCGGCTTCTAAACTGAGAGGTCATTGTTTGAGGTGAACTTGCATCAAAGATACATACTAGTATCTTATATGCGCGTTATTCAGTCAAAGAACTAAAAATTCAGGAAAAAGAAAGAAGTATGGATATAAGTTGTATTTTTATCATTTGGCTGTAATTCAAAGTTACGATATCACAAAATTATTCTTAATAAACCAGAACAGCTTCAAAGTGAAGGCTAATTCTATTTAACTAATAACTTGTTAAATTTCAAATTACATTTTCTAATTGTTCGTAAAATAACATTTAAATACTCTTGTTTCCTATGCATCTCAACATATTCCTCTGAAACGCACACGTTTTATTAATCCATTATCATTTAATCCCATCGGCATTTCATTATCAATTTCCACTGATTATTCCTTAATTACCTGTTTGAAAAATTTATCTAATTTTTGCGAAATAAAATGCGGGATTCCATTTTCGTTTTAAGTTCAGATGACGTCAAAAAGTTGCCGCGGAAGTCATTAGCGATCCATTCGATCTTTAAAATCTCATTAGGTTGATATCCTCTTTTTTTTTTGCTGTCATTTAACTTAATCAGGATTGCGTTTGATCATTATTAATGAAACCATCGCTTAGTAGAAGATTCTATCAAACTCTTCAGTTTGGACATAGTTTTTGATAACATAAATGATTGGCTTCAAACAGATAAAGAATTGGAACAACAGCTTATTAGTTTTATTTAAAGAATTGCGAAAGATATGTAAGATGAAATAAAAGAAATAAAAAATGTGGACAATTAGTTATGAATGACAAGCTCTTTTAATAGAAAAGTTTAAATTCGCTTGGAAATTAAAGATTCTTTACAACTATGGATTGTATATTTGTAAAAAAATGAACGTTTTATATGTAAAAGTAAATAGCTTTTAGTGCCGAATTATATAAGTAGTCATATTGGATATTGTTTGGAATCGAGAATCATCTATCATTCAATGGATTTTATATTCATTACTTACACCTTAGAGTGTGCATGTAATTTCTCGTTCAAAATCACACCAAATATAATCCAGGAATTGTTGGAGTTCTAGTTCTATAGTGAGTGTGTTGTGATTTTCTAATGAACTGCCGGGTTTTAAATATAATATTCTTAATCTACACAAACACAGCTACACTACAAAATTTACAAACACACATAGACATTTTGGTTAAATAAAACAGTATGGTGCAGGGATTCCACCGTTTCCAGACAAAAACATTCTAAATTACCGCAAGGGTTGCGCATGGCAAAAAGTCGACCTCAGGGTGCTGGTCTGCCTTTTAAATTATTTCTTGTCTTATGTAAAACGCCACAAGGGGGCGCTCTCAGCTCAAGGGGCAAAAGAGGTTCTACAGTTCCTAAATAAGGACAAGTATAATAATATATTTGAAATTATTATTTCTAAACATTAACTTGGGAACAATGAGGTTCTTCAAGTTGAATTCCTCCAGAAATTTAGGAATCATTATCCCGTATTGTATCAATACACAGTAGCTTAGGAATAAAATAATTAATTTTGAAAAAATGCAGAACCAAAAATTTTTATATAATACTTTAAGAAAACATCTACAACTTAAAATGATGATCCGGAATTAGTATTTTACTCTGTAGCTATGAGCAATTAAAATAAAGACAATAAATATCAGCTGTAAAAAAACCACGGATTTGGAAGATATTTCTTAAACAGCTGCAATTTTTATTGGTTTCTTTCTGTTTTCGATTCAATACGAAGATTATATGCTTTTATAAAGGACTGCATTATTAAAATATTGTATTGACTATATTTTAAAGGACTGTATTATTAAAAACAATTAACAGATGAAAAATTTACGAGCTTTGGATTTCAAATGAGATATTTTTTGACATTTATTTGGCATCTATATTTTAAGAAGTCTAGAATAATTCCTACGAACTTTTACAGTAAATTTCTATACTTTTTTGTGTGTGAAACAACATTCTCTGACCTTCAAGAATAAATAGATAAATCATTTTAATTCTTTTCTTTTTTAATTTTTATTCAAAGAGGGATTTTGTAGATTTATTCGGATTTTCTAAAATCAAAACGTAACCCGAGTTTTAGGATTTTTCTTTTATAACTTCTGAGCCATATCAAATCTAAAAAACATCTCGTTGTTTACAACGCTTTAAATTAAAAAAAAAAGCTTTTTTGATGATATCTAAACAATTTTTTTACTCTAAATTTGATAATTATTAATATATATTTTTCAACATTACATTTAATCACTTTGGTTATTGCACTCATACACATGCTTTTTATATTTGTATTAAATGCAATTTTTGTGTTACTATAATAAAGAATAAGATTTAGTAGATAATTTAAATATTGACGAAATATCATCACATCATAAAGTTTTTAACTAAAGTGTAAATCTCCTTTAAATATTTCCAAGATGCCCAATGGGCTGAAATTTGCTATACATTTGATGCCTGCCACATGAGCAAAAATTGAGTCGATAAATTCATTCTGTAATTACAATATAAAGCAGAAAATGTCAAAACTTTGAGTGCTTTGTAGAGCATATAATTACAATAATGCAATGTAATACAAAATCAACAGAAAATATAAGGCAACGATAAAATTTATGAAGTATTAAACAAGCAATTGGCATTTTTTATTAATTATCTTTGCAGGTATAAAAGATATATTGGTTAAAAAAATTTAAAATAAGCTCTAGATATTTTGATTAATTGAGTCCTAAGTAAAATAGCAATGAAAAATAATTTTTATCATGAAAAAAAATCATTTATCAAAGTCAGAGCAAAGATTAAAAACAAATATTTGCCCTGCATAGAAAAAAAAATCAATTTTAGGATTTTTTTTATTTAACTTCATGAAGCTGGTAAAAAATTGCAGCATTTAAGTTTGAATAATAAGTTAATCCCGAAGTACCTTTTTAGTTATCTTGTCAATAAATGATAAATCACCTCAGTTATTTTAACCGAATTCAATCGATATTGTTGTTAGCATTTGTGCTTTATACCAGATTTCATAGTTTAATAATTCATGGTCAGTTTGCATTGCATAATTCTGGCTTATCCCCTGGCCATAAAGGGCAAAATCACGTTTCTCCAAAATGGGACTAGTGCGATAGGGGTTTTCTTTATGGCGCTCTAAAAGTGTATGTAACGGCAAACATTCTGTGTTTATTTTCGCTTTTAGCCCGTAGCTGTATTGCACGTTTTTGTGAGTAATTAAATATTAATGAATGGAGCCACCACGTATTTGCTCATTACTATGCTAAAACTTGGGAATGAAAAAATCTTTTTGACTTGAATACTTAATGTTTATCTTGAATTCAAAGAAGATATTGAAAACACCGTTATGTTGAAGATGACTGGAAGTTAAAATAGTTTCCAAATGCATAAAAAAAATCATCAAATTACAATTGATGCACTACATTTGTAAAATATAAAAGTTTAAAGTCTCTGTTTAACACTTAAATAATTTCCTGAAAAATGACTTTAAAATGTTATTTGCCGTTTATTTCCTTAATAAATTATAGAAAAAAATATTTTACAAAATCATATTTTTTTATATATGGTTTAGGTTAAGAAAAAGTATGCTACCAATCAGAAATACTGAGCTTTTTAAGAATAAACTAGTGGAAGTGGTCTTCCCTAAACTTTCTCGCATACTGTCCACGCCCCTTCTTCATTGCATAAAATTTTGACCATGGGTAAAAACGCGAAAGCCTTGCATGGCACTGGTGAACAATAGTTGTGAAGTATTGACCTTTGGTGTGTAATCAGCAGTTTTATTAAATCTATTGTGTAATAGAGAATATTTTCAAGATTAATTCTTGACATTTAGGAATAAGTATTCTAAAATCGAATTTGTGTTTAAGATGCCATGTTTCCACCCGAATGATACCAAAATATGACACGGAACCACATTTGAAGTCATGAATTCATTACTAGATTTTGTATATTTAAGTCATTGTTTCTTTGAGTTATCGCGTCTGCATGCTTGTGAAATTACAGGCCGTCAAAAAGTCAACAACCCCTTAACGGATTTGGTTCCAAAATTGGTACTCCAGAGGATAATTCTGGATATCAAATTTTATCCTTCTAGCTCTCTAGTAGTTATCGTGTTATCGTAAGTGATCTATTTTTTTTTTCAATGACGCTTTTGCTGTCATGTGCGTGTTGTTAATTGATTTAATAATATTTTAAATATGTATCCTATTGGCAACAAACAGCATTACCTTTTCAGCCTTATTTTCATAATAATATAGTAGATAGAATTGTATATATTTTTTAAAAGTAACACATGGCACTAACTTAAAAAAACCTAGACCAAAACGAATTTCGAACAATAATGTGTAGAAAATGAATGTTTATTTTGAAATCTTTTTTTCATTCATAAGCAATTAACTTGAAAATTAAATATTTAAATACAAATATCCAAGATTTAGTTTTAATTAGTTTGTGGAATTTTTTGAATGCAATTGATAGTAGCATCGGTTTTTTCATAACAGCTGTTTATTCAAAACTCAAAATAATACTAGTTTAATATAAAAAAATTTCCTTCGAAGGGTTTCCTTCTTTCGGAGTCTCACTTCTAAGAAATTAAAAATAAAAATTGCGAGAATACAAAATCATTCATAAAAGAAACAGAATGAGAGAATTGCAGAAATTTCATAAGATGGCCATAATGCAATCATTTAATTACATTGGAAATATTCATACTACAGAGAGTACCATAGGTAGTTATAAGATATAAAAAGATCAGAAATGCTTGCAGCAGTATGTGTTATATTTAGTTATTTTAAATCTTTTTCAACATGGTAATGTTCCTTTAAATTTAGGGTTTATGTTCCCACAAATAAGGCTTCTTTTTCTCTTCTTAATTTGATTAGCTGTTGTTAGTGACCAATGGTTTGATGAGAAAATCGGTGATATATAAATTTTTTTAAATCTCTTATGCATAACTTGTTTATTATTTCCACAACTAATTATCATTAGATATTAAATAGTAGTAGACATAAAGTACGTTATTTTAATAGCCATATATGGGGTATGTTTATAGGGCATGCGAACCTTCTTAATGGAATGTAATCTCTGGCATCACAGTGACCTTAAAAACAGAAATGCGTTGTAATTTATCTTCTAATTGCGCATTGTCTTTCATGGTGCTTCAGTTCCATTTTCTTGTTCCTTATGAAGACTACACAGACGATAAACAGAATATTCTTCTTTCATTTTCAATAATGGAAAAGAATAATCGAATAAGTATTTCATGAAATAATGAAAAAGATTTTAGTTTCATCCCATAATTGAACATTTTCGAAAATTGCATGAAAAAATACAAAAAACTTGTGACATTTCAAAAAACAACAACAAAACAACCTACACTGTAATTAAATCTGTACCATAGGAGGTACAAAATGACACCTATCATTAAAAACATTTCATGTAAATATTCATATCATTAATATAATTTCATATAAATTTCGCCAT
Organism: Argiope aurantia; assembly: GCA_026543865.1. Classification (NCBI taxonomy): domain Eukaryota; kingdom Metazoa; phylum Arthropoda; class Arachnida; order Araneae; family Araneidae; genus Argiope; species Argiope aurantia. Next base: position 13,237 of record JAPMOR010012291.1, on the reverse strand, counting down.
ATAAATATAAATTTGGTATAATAATATTTTCGGAAATTGTTGTGAAAAACAGCAAAATTTGTATTCAAAGTTTAATTAAAATTCTTCCAAACTATTTTTCCAGTTGCATATTTCCATCCTCCAGAGTATAGTTGGTAAATGTATGAAAAGAATGTGAAGATTTCCACAAAATATCCATAGAAAAGATTATTTTTCCTTTATAAATGCTGGATTTATCTATTTCGATAATATTTTCTTTTTACTGACCAAACTATCGCAGAAAACGAAAGGCAACATTTTTTCATACCGCTCGGAAAAAGTTTATTTTTTCATCCAATGGCGATGACACATTTTCAATAGTTTTTCCGTTGCTAGTTTGATGCAAAACTCGTTTGCATGTTTTTATTGTTGCAGCTGCTACAACTTGCTTGATGTGATTTCATAAATAGAAGAGAAATAAAAGATAAAATATCCAAAAAAAGAGATTCTTTTTTTTTTTTTTTTTTTTTTTGCCTCAGTTGAAGTAAGGCAAAGCTCAGCGATAAACTATCTCTCCCAGACAAGAAGAAACAGATTCTTTATTTTTCTTCTTTTATCATTCTGTGTCTTCCGAAACAGTGAGAAAACAAAGACACTCAATTACACCTGAGAGATGTGACCTGTCACACGAAACACGTCCCGGTTTATATTTAGAAATCCCAGCTTTCTGGATTCTTTCTCTGGATTTCAGTTTTTGTGCAAGAAACGCTTTCACTACAAGGTAACGAGAAGCGGAATCGGGGATCTTACGAAGCAAGCAATATGTCTCCAATTCTTTTTTTTTTTTTTTTTTTTTACGGAACAGAGTAGCAGAAGATTAGAGAGGGGAGGTTTTACTTTCTTTTTCGCAGATTAAGCAATCATTCCACAGACAATTAACGTATGGTCTTGCCTTTTATTTTCAGAAAATGTTTAATTTATTTATATGTGAGTATTGTAATGAGATTACTTTAAATACCACAATTGCTTGAAATTGTTATTTATACGGAATTAATCTCGATTCATAAGAAAAATTTAAAATTTGGTAACCTTGCCGGTCTTTCTTCAAAAAGAAAGCATAATTCAAAGAGACAGAAAAAGAAATGTAAAATTTAAAGAAGTATTTGTGATGAAATTCAGAGGTGTGAACTGGGGGATTCCCCCCAGCCAGTTGTTATCTTGGATTGAGTATCAGTTTCTGATAATTCTTTCATGTAAATACCATAGTTAAAATTTCTGCTTTGTTCTATATTAGTCTTTAATTCATTTACCTGTGTTTGTTGTTTTTACTTATTTTCTCATCTCTGCCGTGTTTGGAATTTTAAATAATTTAACTGCTCCCTTTTTGTATTAATTATTTGTCAGTAATTTTATTTTCTTTGCTTTATTATTATACTAGCCGCCTTTGGCGACCAGTCGGTTCGCCAATCTTAATGCTCCTTAAAATTTTAATAATTAAATTTTTTATGTAATTCCTACTTTAATAGCTTCTTCATTCAAATATTTTAAAACTTTCAAAAAAGGAGTTCAAAAACTTGCAAAACATTCAAATATTTAAACAAATTTCAATTCACTCATAATATTATAAAGGCCTTCAGTCATAACGTAATCTGTATCTTTTTAATTTTCTGTTAGCTGCTGTAGAATTTATGCTTTAAATTAAAGTGGAAATGATTAATCTGCAATTAATATAATATTTTTTACTGAAACAAATGATTTTTTTTTGTAATATGATTACTGAAAACAGAGCCACTGAGCATTTTAGCCTTATGGGCACTAAAGAATATCTTTCTTAATTTATGTAATATCTCAAGAATTTGTCAACAAAATTTTTTCAGATTCATCATGAGCAGGTCTATTGATTAACAATGTTTAATTTTAAATGCATCAAACACTAAGAAAATAAACAGAATTGTTTAAAATAATCGGTCAAAAACAGGTAAAAAAAATTAATTAAAAACGAAGCAACTTAAACTAACATAAATACAATTTAATTACAAAAGCATACAACTAACCTAAAAATAATTTAAATCTAGTTCGCTTCGGTTGAAAATAGATGTAAACAATCAGAACACAATGCGCATGCGTGAATTTTCAACGCCGGTTACGGTAACACAAATGAGTGAATTTTTCTACGCCAGTTGGAGTAACGCTATGCAGATTAGAAATTTTTAATTTCCCTTATTCTGTTTTATTTTAATTCAAAAGTACTTCAGAATGAATCTAAAAGATCGATTAATTAACAACGTTTAATTTTAAATGCATCTAACATTAAGAAAATAAAGAGAATCGTTTAAAATAATCGGCCGAAAAATGTTAAGCTTCATTAGAGTGGGGGAAAAAATGCTAAAGCCTTACTCATTTGGCGGTGGGGAAATGAAGATTTTTTTTGGCTGAAAAGTTAGTTTTTTATTAATAATTAAAATTCTAATTAAAATTTTAAAAAAAGAACCCCAGGTGCACATTCCCGACCTCTAAGGTATACACGTACCAAATTTGGTAGCTGTAGGTCAAATGGTCTTTTCTGTAGAGTGCTAACACACACACACACACACATTGAGCTTTATATAAGTATAGACTAGCCACCTTTGGTGACCAGCCGGTTCACTAATCTTAATGCCCCTTAAAATTTTAATAATTAAATATTTTATGTAACTCCTATTTTAATAGCTTTTTTTCATCAAAATATTTTAAAACTTCAAATTTTGATAGTCATATAATTTACTCATAATATTATACAGACCTTCAGCCATAACGTAATATATCTCTCTTTAATTTTCTGTTAGCTCCCGGAGAATTTTTGCTTTAAATTAAAATGGAAATGATTAAACTGCAATTAATATAATAATATTTTTTACTGAAAAAAAGCATTTTTTTTATAATATGATAACTGAAAACAGAGTCTCTGAACATTTAAATTTTATGGACACAAATAATATCTTTCTTAATTTATGGAATATCTCGAGACTTTTTCCACATAATTTTCAGATTCATCATGAGCAGATCGATTTATTAACAATGTTTAATCTTAAATGCATCAAACACTAAGAAAATAAACAGAATTGTTTAAAATTATCGGTCGAAAACATGTTAAAATAAACTACTTAAAAAACGATATACTTAAAACTATAAGCATATACAAAAAATATATAACTAACATAAATACAATTTAATTACAAAAGCACACAACTAACCTAAAAATAATTTAAATGAAGTCTGAATCCGTTGAAAATAGGTGCCAACAATCAGAATACAATGCGCATGCGTGAATTTTCAACGCCAGTTACGGTAATGCAAATCGTGAATTTTTCTACGCCATTTGGTGTAACGCTATACAGATTAAAATTTTTAATTTCCTTTATTCTGTTTTATTTTAATTCAAAAGTACTTCAGAATGAATCTGAAAGATCCATTAATTAACAATGCTTAATTTTAAATGCATCAAATATTAAGAAAATAAACAGAATTGCTTGAAATAATCAGTCGAAAAATGTTAGGACTAACCTCATTAGCGTGGTTAAAAAAATGAAACTTAACTCATTTGGCGGTAGAGAAATAAAGATTTATTTGGCGGGAAAGTTAGTTTTTAATTAAAGATTAAAATTCTAATTAAAAATTTATAAAAAAGGACCTAGGTGCACATTCCCGACCTCCAAGGTATACATGTACCAAATTTGGTAGTTGTAGGTCAAACGGTCTGATCTGTAGAGCGCCAACACACACACACATTGAGTTTTATTATAAGTATAGATATAGATAATTTTATCAATCAGGTGATGGTCTGCTTTTGATATTCACGTTGTTCTTGTTAATATTTTAATCCACTTCTTAATTTTAGTTAATTGATTGTATTTTAAATATTTATATTTGGCATTGCTGTACGGTGTGAAATTTCTTCTTCTCGTTGGAAGCTGTAATTTTATTCTTGTGTTTATGCATGTTTTTATATATAGATTTCAGTTTACATCTCTTGATTCTAATGTAATCTTATTTATTATTAAATTTAATTGTCATATTTTTATTACCAAATCATATAATATATCCTAAATTACTTCCCATGTTATAGTGATGCTAGTAAATCACTTGTTAATTAAATAATATAATAATAAGGTCTTTGCTATCTTAAAGGACTTACACCATTTCGGATAGGTGGATCGTCCTGGGGTAAATCGAGAATAAGTTATTTCTAAATCATCATAAACGAACATATGGTCGGAAATGCAAAAGACATAGCTATTAGATCACTTTTTCTATAAATTGAGTAAATAAAAGGAGTACTCCAGATATAAATGCATAATATCGATTTAACGGAATACCAATTTATAATACCCGGATAATTCAGGTGTATGAGTTACAGCATTACAAGTCTTATAAAACTTGTCCAATATGGCAATGGCAAGTGAAAAGGAGTGTCAACATCAGCTATTTGGAATTCTTGAAAAAAAAATGTTCCAAAGAATTGCCATCTAAGTGATACACGGTTTATTTGTTGTTATTCATTATTATAGGTTCTTGGCTTTTGAAAATTTTATATCCCATTAAATCTGTGTTGCCCACTTTATTTGCTGGATCGATTTATTTGATATTTAATTTGTTTATAAAGATTTGTATACATTTGTTGAAATAATTGCTTACTTCTGTTAGCGTAATTAATCTCTGAAATATTTTTAAAACACATATTAGATATATTTGCTCTCAGATTCGAATTGCATCTAGATTTATTTCTCTTTTGCTTAAATGTTTTGCCGCTCGGAGGCATGAAATTCATAATTGAGTGTTACGGCCTTGAAATAGCAGAACTAAGACTTTTGAGATCTGATTGAATCCAATATTCTATTTGCCGATTTGAGGGAAGCATCACTGTGTTCTCGATGTACTTAACATCCGGACATAGCAGCTGAATAGGATAATGGCATTGCAATGAGGCTACTTAATAAGTAAGTCATATTACTGACTCTCCGACACGTCCGAAGGACAAGGATAAAGAATACTGAATGACCGAAACGCTGCAACAGCAACATTGGCGGGAACTGTGGTTGAGTCCTAAGGGCCATCACCGGTCACGGTAAAACCCTTCCCAATGGAAGTACGTCCCGTCATCGACGGGAAGAGCCAGATCCTCCAACTTTTATGTACTACCAGGGAGTGGCGATATCCAACCACCATACAGGAAGCATTTCATTTTCATTTCGAGGTCTCCCCCGGGTTTACTTAATAAGTAACCCAATAGTCACGGTTTGTGTAAGTTTAGAACATACTGTTTCGGTACATGCTCAATACTCTCCATTGACTATACTCTGAGAAATTCAATATGCTCGATAACAGATAATAACGCTTTAATCCAAACACTGTACATAATAGCAAAATGCAGCATAGACATCCACAAAAAAGCACTTACAGAAATCAGCAATACATACGCAAGCAGCAAATCACTTATTAAATAACAGCGCAGCACAATAGCAATAAATAACTGAAGACTTGCTCTGAGATCAACATTCAAAGAAAGGGAATTCATTAGACTGACTCATTTGACTTCTCTAGGATTTTTATAATTTCTATGATAGCACACGGAAACTTCTGAAAGAATCCACCAATTTCGGTCCCGAATAGAAATATTGTCTTAAATCATATACTTTAGAGAAATTTAATTTCCATCGCTATGTTGTCAAACTCCTCACCAAAAAGTAGCCGAATTTGCCATCAAGATTGGGAGTTATTTGCTTGCTCTTCCTTTAAGCAGCCATAAAAAATGTTCAAAACTCTCTTCCTTATTCAGAGAGTAACTGAGTTGCAAGGCAACATTGCAGAATCATAACAGAATCAAATTCGAAATCAAAAGTAAAATATCCCTTTGGGTACGAAAGTTTGGAGAATTAAATGATAGTTCAAGCGTAACTAATGTTACTTGATTAGAGATAAAAATTCTTCCAATAACTTTCTTGCTTTCAACAGAAGCCATTAATCTTTAACGAATTAGAATCTATACGAGCGTGTCTCTATTGTAAATGTAAAGAGGATGGTATTTGTTGTCACTCCTTCTCCTATATTTTCATTTTTCTTCAAATCGAGGAAATTTTCATGTCTCTATAGATTTAATTAGAGTAATATTGCGTGCACAGTGATTGTTTGTGAAACAAATGCGAGCGAATGTAGAATTTGTTGATACTGATTCGAGATTTAGTAACTAACCCACGCGATTTTGTTAAGCACTCTTCAGGGCTGTAGATTTGAATTTTAAGTCAAAATTTAGACATTATTGTTAAAAATTCTTATTTTAAATACTACATAAGACTTAAAATGCTAAGAAAAAGGCCATAATAACTAAAAATGTTGCATTTTTTAAAAATACTTATGTTGTCTCAAAACTTTTCTTCTAATTTGGAATAGTTTAAATTGTAATGTTTTGTTTGAAATTTATTAGGTTTGAAATAATAAGCTTATGGCTGATGTTGGAAAGGGATAAAACGCGTTTGCATTTAGAATGAAATAATGAGAGACGATTTTTAAAATATGATTTAGTATTTAAATAAGTAAATCCTGGCATTCGCCCATAAATTGATTCATTAATGAATTTTCAATGCAGGATGAATAATGTTTATTAAATAATCAAATAAAAAACCTTATAATTGCAAATGATCGCTTTAATGTAACATCTACTGACTTTTAACATTTTACACATATTTAAATGCACATTTTTTTCTCATTCATCATTGTTTTAAGTTTTATAAATATATCAAAGGCAAAAAAGGCCAAATAATTTATGCTAAAATTAATACACGCAGTCTTGCTTACTTATATGCGAAGTATAACTTATATGAAAAAGTAGGTAAGAAATTCGAACACTAAATTTTGATGAGTCTTTACGTTTCGAATCTCCCTGAGTTCGAAAAACAAATTCTAAGAATTATGTCTCTCTGTCTGTCACTCAGCGAACCCAATAATACAAAAGTGTTTTGAACTAGACGTATGAAGTTTGGTTTGTGGCTATAACATCAATTTTATTAGATTTTACTGGGAATCCTTTCTCATTATTCCATCTATTTGGTTGTCTGATTATAAATGAACGCGATAATTATAAAGTATAAAAATTTAGATGCACAGATTTAGCATCAAAAGTGCAAATTGTACAAAGTTTGACAGGTTTTGAACCAAATCGCCAAGGGCTTGATCGGTGTGTACATTCGTATGTATATGAACTCGATCACTCAAAATCGAGTAGATAAAGGAAATTTTGTTATGTGTTTTTATTATTAAAATTGTAATTTTCGGATTTTGGATTTAGACATTCGAGGAATAGTTATTATTTTAAAAAGCTGCGGAATTCTGACAGTAAAAATCTAAAAGTACACTTTGTCCGAACCTACAATTTTTAGAGGAGGGAAAGGGTATAACACCTTTAGTAGAGAGTATGCGAGAAAATTTCTGTATACTCTCGCTGGTTTATTTTGTGAAAAATAATTTCAAACTTAGGAGAATCAATCATAATGACAAATCAAATTATTATCAATAAAATAATTAATTCAGTTTTCGTGATATATTTTTCTTGAAAAAATTATAATTTTTTAAGAAAACATATTTTTAAAATTATTTCTGAAGATTAAATAATGAATCAAGCAAATGAATTAAATTCATCGTTGATAATAATGCAAGGAAATGAAAAATATGTTTCCATAATTAAGTCAGGCAAATGAAGTAATTGTTGCAATCTAAAGTAACATTTTGATAATTTTTAATTCACATTTATTTGCCCAAAATAATCTAATGTTCATTTTGGAATTTAAAATAACTAATTACTGCGGCAACATTATTCATATATTTTCTCAGAAATAATTTATTTTTGTTTAATTTATTATTCAGTGGAAAGTAATTCGGTTGTTTCACTTCATGATTAAATACCTCATACTTTTTTTTAATGAAAATGAATGGTATTTAAAACTGAAATAAATTTTTGGCTTAAAATTCCCACTTTTGTATAGTCATTTGAGTGATTGTTTGTTTTATGTTTGAAATACATTGAAGTTAAGAAGAGTAAATCAGCTGACAAAATAAACAAGATCTCATTGAATATCGATATTAAGAATTTTAATTGTTATCAGTTATCTGTATAACTTTTTATTTAAATTTATTTTAATTTAAATTTCAAATTATGTTTCTTTTTTATCGTCTGAGAACATAATGTTGTTTGGATTTGAAATTTTGAAGCCACAAAATACACGGTCAGAAAATTTGCGATTTATCGCTTTTATGGAATCAATTTTTCGCTTTTAGGGTGATTACCAAATGATAATATCAGGGAGATGAAAATGCCCGTGCTGCTCTTCATGAATACCGGTGATTAAAACGGTTACGGAGCGGTTAGATGACCATAATTAATTTAAGAAGAATATTTAAAAGATTTAAAATCACAAAAATTTTTGGTGTGCAACAGGCCGAGGACGTAAAGGTATCAAGCAGGAACAAGTTGAAGAAGTTGCAACCGCCGTTATGGATCAGGCGAGAATTAATAAGCAGGATACCAGCAGTGCACGTTCAATATCACGACAAACAGATATCCCGTTGTCGACTGTGTAGAAGATATTGCGTAAGGTCATGGAATTATTTCCGTATAAGATAACACCCATTAACTGATGACACTGATCTGAATCTTGGCAATTTCTGGTTGTGGGGCTACATGAAAGCCGTTGTGTATCAAGGACATGTACCTGACATTCCTGCTTTAAAAGATCAAATACGTTACATATTAGACGAATAAATGCCGATATGCTGCGAGTCACCGTCAAAAACATGGTGTACCTATGCAATTATTGGAACATCAATTTGGCGATCGCCTTGAGCCAAATTTATAAGTTGCTATAAACATTTTTGCATGGATATTTGGTGTGTTGCTATTTATTATTTCCATTAACAGTTATGTATTCTTTCTCCACACATTATACGCTTGCAGCGCCATGATCTCAACTATCGGCACTATTTAGTACTAATTTTTTTTTAATAAATCGAAACCGCATACTCTAATATGTTTGGTGGCTAACTTTTGTTATATTTCGTCAAGTACATAACACACTACAGGGCTCCGAACACCTCCTGTTATTTCTTGATCACCCTGTATATATGAAATAAAAAAAATTTCCTAAAATGTTCATTTTTTTCTAGTTGGCAAAAAAGCTTGGGAATGCAAACAATTCTGAGATGGGGAGGGGGCGATTTTCTAAAAGTAGACGATCGAAACTTTTTGAAAAATACAAAAGTATGAGATCATTCCAAACCAACACACACACACACACACACACACACACACACACACACACACACGCACGCACACGCACGCACACACACACACACACACACACACACACACACACACACTTAAATAATGCAACGAGGCATCATTAAATGTAACTTCTATATTATGATTATCTAGTTTGAAGCTGCTCCATTCTCTTCAACTCTTCTTTTTTCACGAATATATATACATAGTGTT
>JAPMOR010012288.1:0-10076 GCA_026543865.1 Argiope aurantia | reverse complement strand
AAATGACCACTGCATTTAAGTGCTCTAAGATAAGTTTTTTTCTTTTGCTTTGTCTTTTTTGATAAAGATCACCTAATTTTCTTCGTCACGATAAACAGAGGTTAAAAAGTAAAAGGACTTTTTCCCTGTTAATATTATTGTTCAATAGGAATTCCATTCTTTCAGTAATAGGATGGTGTTTCGAAAAATAGAAAATTAAAGATGCTTCAAATTTCAATAGTCTGAGAATGTTTAATGCTTGTTTTTATTTTATCTATGAGAGTGGTACCACAACATTTTGCATTTTCATTATTTATTGTATTTGCGTTTATTCAACAGCATGCCATCGCCGAAAAATAGATACAAAAGAGCCTATTAGCGTGAGATCATTGGAAAATTACAGGTGGGATGCATTTAATGCACAAATAAAAACAACAACAACAAAAAGAGAAACAAAAACGTATTTTAAAAGTCTCTTTCATGATCATTTAAAACCATAATGTGACTAGGATTGTAATCACAATGTCATGTACCAAATTTCATTATTTAATCATTGCATTTCCATGCAGATGAAAGATACACAGAACTATCAGCCTTTTGATAAATTTGGTTAACAATTTAATGATTTTGGCTGCTATTTGAAAATTGAAGAATGCTTTAACTGTGATCCAAGTTTCCTTTACCAAAGTTTTTAATGCTTTGAGTTATCATTCTTTGATGCATGCGAAAGTACAAACTGACAGACAGCCAAATTCTTGAAAATTTGGGGGGGGGGGCGCGGTGGCCTGGTGGTAAAGTCTCGGCTTCGGAACCGAAGGGTTTCAGGTTAGAGACCCGATTCCACCGAAGAACCGTCGTGTAAGGGGGTCTGTTGCACGTTAAATCCGTCCTGACCAAACGTCCTCTTGCTGGTGTGGCGTGGTGTGGAGAGGGGGGTGCCAGCTCAGGTGTCGCCCTCGTCAACTGACCGCGGTTCAAAATTGCGAGGTCTGTCCCAAAATAGCCCAAGTGTCGCTTCAAATGGGACGATAATATAACTAAACTAAACTCTTGAAAATTTGGTTCAAAATATGATTATGAACTACACTTTATATGATAAACCTATTTACGAAATTTTATTATCTACCCAAATTTCTTTTGTAAATATTTTTTATTCGGACATAGAAAAAAGCAGATTTCCTCTGAATAGATTTCGTTCAAAATTTGATAAAAATTCAGATATACGGGATTAAATAAAATTGCTTTAGTTTCGTTCGAAGTTCTTTCGTGATATCATGTTCGCAAACAACCAGACGCAAATGCGAAAACAACCTTTTTTTTCACACTCAGAGAGGTTTGAAATCAGGAGATATACTGAAAAAAATATTTTCTCTTTGTAAACTTAGCAAATGAGCAAGTTAAAAGTAAAGTTTTTGACATATATCGGAACAATATGAGTACTAGGAATTCTTGTATAGACCTTTGGTGGCGTGTTTTTAGAGAAACATTTTTTTTTTCGTGTCACTATTTTAAGCCAAATTTTAGCTCAGTAGCTCAGTCCCCTCAGCACCTGAAGGCATAAGTCTGACTTCTAGCTCAAATGAAGATAGCACACATACATTCGCTTGCATACCCCCTTTATATGGGGGGGCTCATTCATGCACCTCACACAAAGAACACATTAAAGAGAACAACATAACCATGCCCAAACCAGGACTCAAACCATGAACGTCTAGATCACGTGAAAGACGCGCTACCCCTAGTACGCCGGTTAGAGGAACATTAGTTCTTACATTAAAAGGAACTTTGCATATTATTATTAACGTTATTATGTGTGATCGAAAGTCTCCGAGATGATCAAAAACACAAATTTAATTGAAAAGAATTCTTTGCACACATATGCAATCTGACAAAACGGTTAAAAGTTATCTAGAAAAATGTTCTATCTAGATTTACTCAGATAGAATTTCTGTATGATGAATTTATATAGGTAATTTTTATCTGTCTGGGAATTTTACGTTTTTCAACTATCCTGTTCTCATGGACATGAAAGGACGAACGGATAAGCCTCTCACGTGTTGAATTCTTCTAAGACTTGACAACATATTGCAGATTTTGCGAAAAAGCCATACATAAAATTTTACTCTTATATTTTATCATATTTTTGAGTTATGATATTTGTAGATAGATAGAAAATAGATAATCACAATTCTAAAAATATGCATTTCGAAGTTAAAGCATTTTCAGATACCTTATTCTCTTGGATATGGACGGACGAACAAATAAACTCCTCAAATACGAAGTTCCTTCAAAACTTGGCAGCATTTTGCAGATTTTGTGAAAAAGTCAGACATTAAATTTTACACTTACATCTTATCACATTTTTCCGTCATCATATTATTAGACAAAAAGAAAATAGATAATGAAAATTCTAAAATTTAGATCTTCGGTCTTAAAACGTTTTCATTTTTCCTCTTCTCATGAATATGGAAGGAATAACAGATAAACTTCTCAAGTACTGAAATCTTCTAAAACTTCACAACATTCTGAAGATTTTGCGAAAAAGCCAAAAAAACAAATTTTATACATATACAGTGGCTCCCAAAAGTGTTCGTACACTCAAGAAATTTGCAGAAATTGTGTTCTATACTTCTTAATAAAGCATTTAATTAGTTGGTTTTTTTTAATTAGCATCTTTAAATAGTTCTTAATAAAACTGAATAAATATTTTTATAAAAAATTAAGTAGTATTGTTCAAATAAATAAATAAATAAATAATGTCACAAAATTAGAACACAAAAGTCTTCGTACATCCAAAAATTATTTATTTAAATTCCTCATAAAAATATCTTCTGCGGCTTATTTTTCTTCTAATTGAAAAATACACTAAAATCGTTTGATTTCAGTATTTAATGTCACAATTATTTATTCTAATTACTTTATTCTTAGATATGACGCGCATTCGTAAAGAAACGAATTTAGACGTACGAGAACTAATTATATTTCATTTTAAAGCTGGAAAATCAATTAGAGGCATTGCAACTATAACTAATCTACCTCATTCAACGGTGCAAAGCATAAAAAAACGTTACAGAGAAGGAAAAAGGATTGCAAACAAGCCTCATAATGGTCGTCCTCAAATTCTGTCAGCTAGAAGTCAAAGAAATATTGTGAGTAAATTTCTAAAAAATCCACGTCTGAGTGCAATAACGTTTACTTCACAATATAATGAATCTAATGGAACTTCTATTTCCTGTGAAACTATTTGTAGAATTCTTCGGAATGCTGGTATACATGGCCGCTCTGCACGAAGAAAATTCTTTGCAAGTCAGAAGAACAGAATTGCTAGGCTTAAATTTTCCAAATCTATAATAAACCACCCAGAGAGCTATTGGAATCGTGTCTTATTTGCAGATGAAAGTAAGTTTAACATCTTTGGGTCGAATGGGAGAATCATTGTATGGAGAAAAAAAAAAAAAAAAAAAACGAAGAACTTAATCCCAAGAATTTAGTTGGAACAGTAAAACGTGGCGGTGGAGGTGTCATGGTTTGGGGGTGTATGTCAGCGGCTGGAGTAGGCAATTTAGTATTCATTGATAGTATAATGGATCATAGAGTTTATATAAATATTTTCAATAATAATTTAAAAGTGTCAGCACAAAAATTGGGCATTTTAAACAACTTTGTGTATTACCAAGACAACGATCCTAAGCACACGGCCATGAATTTTCGTCTTTTTTGCCTCTATCATTGCCCTCAAACCCTTAAAACACCAGCAATCACCAGATTTAAACCCTATAGAACATATTTGGAAAGAATTAGAGGTGCGAATAAGAAGTCGCGACATTAAATCGAAAATTCAACTGAAAGCAGTAATGATCGAAGAATGGAACAAGATCGGTGCAGAAGTAACTAACTGTTTGGTTAAATCTAGGCCATACGTTTAAAAGCTGTTATAAAGAATAAAGGATATCCTACTAAATACTAATCATTTATAAAAAATTAGAAAATTTCATATTTAGTGATGTTTTTTAAAGTGTGATAACTTTTGTGTCCTATTTTTGTGCAATTTTATTTACTGTCATTTTTAAAAAAAATAATTTGCATCCTAATTAAAATTTATTCTTCACTGCTTTATTAAGAACTATAAAAATATGCTATGAAAAAATTTTCATGTAAAAATAAGAATATATAATGGGAAATAATGAGGTTTTTAATTGATTCTTGTTGGTGTACGAACACTTTTGGGAGCCACTGTATTTTATAAAATGTTTGCAATATAAAATTAATAGAGAGATGGAAAATAGGTGATCACAATTCTAAAATTTTGTTATTCTGACTTAAAACTTTTTCATTCAGCCTGTTCTCATGGAAAGGTACGAACTAAAAGATAAACTAAAAGATAAAAGTACTGAATTCTTCCAAATCTGGACAACTTTGTGTAGATGTTTTGAAAAATCCAGAAATAAATATTTACACATAAATTTCATTAAATTTTTGTATTATAAAATTATTAAACAGATGGAAAATAGATAATCATAATTCTAAAATTTTGTTCTTCTGATTTAAAGTGTTATCAATCCTCCTGTTTTCATGGGTATGGACGGATAGAAAGGCAAACTTCTCAAATATTGAATTCTTCGAAAATTTGACAACATTCATTACATTTTGAGGAAACCCTAAACAATAAAATTTAAATTTTTATTTTTTCACGTTTTTGTATTATAAAATTATTATACAGATAGAAAATTGATAATCAAAATTTTAAAAATGTGTTCTTCGAATTTAAAGAGATTTCAATTATCCTATTCTCACGGGTATGGACTGACGAAAATGTCAAACATCTCAAATATTGAATTCTTCCAAAATTTGACAATATTCTTCAGATTTTGTAAAAAACACAGGTATTAAATTTAACATTTATTTTTTTCACGTTCTTTGGTTATAAAATTAATAGACAGATGGAAAAGAGATAATCACAATTCCGAAAATTTTTTCTTCGGATCTTTTCCTTTTATTTTTCTGAAAATTTGTTTTTCGGAACGTTTTAATTATCCTGTTCTCATGGATATGGACTGACGAAGATATAAAAATCTCAAGTATAGAATTCTTCTAAGATTTGACAACATCCTGAAGGTTTTATGAAAATATCAAATTTTACACTTATATTTTATGACATTTTTGTATTATAAAATTAAAAGGCTGATGGAAAGGAGATATTTAAAATTATAAAATTGTGTTCTTTAGATTTAAGGAAATTTGTAGACAGATACCTATAAAAATTTCGAGACTCAATTTTTTTCGATAACAATAATTATTCTTTATTTATCTCATATACAAAAAATAAATAAATAAAGATCTCGATTTTAAGATTCAATTGAATGATAATGCGTTAAGATAACGCTATCAAAATCTGAAAAGCTGGCGCCAACTTTTCCGTGCCCAGAAATGGATGCTTCAGCAGATTCATCTCTTTCCAAAACATTTCAAACTAGTGGGGTCGTAAAGTTTTACGTTTTAGTAAATAGGGCTACTGCTTTTAAAGACCCTGTCACGAAATCTTATAAACGGAAACCCAGTCACCCTCCCCATCCAGCGAGTCCCGATCCTGACATAAAATTGATAGTTCATATAAAAGTGTGCGTTATCGGCCTGATACTCGACTGCGGCGGGGGAGTGGGAGCGGCAACTTGCACCCTTTCGTATCTGACATTAAAAAGTATTTTGAGAAGCCTCAAAAAAGATGTACCAGCAAGTCGGTATCTGTCTGTTTCATATTATGCTTTTCTTTTTCTTCTTCTTCCACATCGTTTTGTTGCATCGAGTGTCAATCAATGGTTGAGGCGTGACACCGGCAAAAATTGCCACTCACATCTCAAGTGAATTCCATTGCTGTCTTCGAAAGATTTTTTGGGTTTGGGTAAGTGTGTAATGGAATTGGAAGAAGTGGGTTGGGATTTTTCAACTCATGTGTATTTCCGTAAGTTTGTTTTGATAAATGATGCAAGTGGGTGTTTTGAATATGGAAATAATCTATCTTAGAAGTTTTGACTTCCGATATGTTATTGCTTTACTGCAATTGATGGTTTAACTCTTCAGTTCCATAGTTCGCTTTTTGTAGCGAAAGAGGATCCCCGGTGTTGATTAATATCTTCTGCATCTCGTGATTTCTATAGTAGGTTGCACGCAAATCTTGTTATTACCATTTTAAATTTACATTGTGCTATATTTCTCTAACATAAATAATGTTTTATAAAACGGATTCATTTTTCATATGTATCTAGTATAAATCAAATACTGTGCCGTGACAGCAGCAAAAATTGTCATTCGCATCTCAAGGGAATTCAATTCTTGACTGAAAAAGAGTCTTTCTTTTTTTGGTAAGTGTGAAATGGAATTAAAGGAAGTGCTTTAAATATTTTGTCTCCTGTATGTTTCTTCCGTTCTTTTAATAAATGATGCAAGTGGGTATTTTAAACATGGAAAGAAGGACTCAAGAATAACTCTTAGGTGTATTGGCTTCAGACAGTGTATGACATTAAGAATTGATGGTTTAACTCTTCAGATGCTTATACTGACATTTATGAAAATGGGTAAAGTCTTTTGTTTGGAAAAATTCTTGAATCCCAATTGAATTCTATATCTGTTTCTGAAAGAGATAAGTTTTTCTGTCTGAGTATCCGCGTAATGTAATTGGCAGTAATGGTTTGGGATTTCTTAAATCTGTATTCGGTCTCAATGTTTATATATATATATAAAATATGTGTTTTGAATATGAAAGAGGTGACTGAAAGAAATTAATTTTGGAAATTTTTGATCCCAGAGATATCATTATATTATGGCATTTCACAGTGCCTTTCAGCGAAACATACCCGTGTTAGATGTCAATCTATTTCTTCCAACATCATTTAATTTTCGTTGATTAATCTCTTTATATTTGAATGCATTATTTATATTTTAGTGTTAATTGATTAATAAATTAATGGCAAAATTTCATGCTCTATATCTGAGGTAGAATTAATGAATTTATTAATTACGAACTGTCATATTATTAATGTTCTGTTAAATATAATTCCCAATATTATATTTATAATATTGTAACATTTTACTAATTTTTCTCCATTCTCTCATATTATTTGTATCTGTTTATACTGTAGAATTAAGAATTTATTAATTACGGGATGTCATATTATTAATGTTTTGTTAAATTTGATTTCCAATGATTGTAATGTTGTAACAAATTACCAAATTTTCTTCATTCTATCTTATTATTTTTATTATTAAATGGTTATTAATTACGAAATATCATATTATTAATGTTCTATTAAATTGGATTCCCAATGTTTGCAATGAGCATTTTACCAATTTTTCTCCATTCTCTCTTATTATTTTTATCTTTTTATGCGGTAGAATTAAGAATTTATTAATTACGAAATGCCGTAGTATTAATGTTCTGCTAAATTTGATTTCCAATGTTTGTAATGTTGCAGCATTTAACGAAATTTTTCCCCATTCTCTCGAATTATTTTTATCATTAAATAGTCTCATTAGGTTTTGGTACATATCGTTGGGGAAAATTTGGCGATATGACGAGTAGAATTTGAACCACATTCTTATTTGGAAAGTGCAAAGACTCTATGTTTTACTAATCTTTGTTCTGAAGATGCGGTGAAATTTCCTGAATGTTTTATTCCTTTCTTCGTTAGACTATACAAAACAACAAGCGGCTTTTTGGTTTTAATTTTTGAGCTACAAGAACTGTTAAAATCTGTGAAATCTAGTGAACACTGCGATATATGTAATCTGTTTTATTGTATAATTTATTACTATTGAGTGTTTTAATTAAACAAGCATACTTCTAGATATAATTGAATTTGTGACTTTTACTGTAATTGTTTTCCAGAAACTAAATATTTAACTTGAAAGAGCTCTATCATTTGCGTATTTTTCCCCCAGATGAAAGATGGTACCTGATGTAACAGTATTTGCATTATTTCTTATATTGATTTTTAATGTACTATTTCAAATTAAATTTTCTATTCATTGTGGATATCCATCCTGGTATACTAAAATCGTACTTGTCAATTGTACAACCAATTGTACTTGCCTGGTGAACGTAATTGTATTTTATATATTGCCACGCTGTTGAAAGGTACTGCATTGTTTCATTAACACATGTTTTTGTCTTTATTTTATATATTAATAAGGCTTTTATTTTGATATTTTCCATTATTAATTAAATATCTATTTGGATGAGAGTAAATAGCTATTGTTTCCGATGAGCTTGTTTCTTGAAAATTCTCTTTTTAACAGTTTAGATTAGAAGGAATTTTTTTGAAAAAGCGTTGGAATATTTTTGAAAAACCGAATATATAGCGATCTATTTTACATTCAATGCATTAAATTTTTAAGAAACAAACAACCCACGTTCTTTTCGAAAGTGTGTTTTTTAAAGCTAAAAAATATCTTGTATGAAGAAACGAAAACCTTTATTTTAACTATAATTCTACACAAAATTCTCCTAGTGTGTGGTTTAAGCAACTCAAACCTAATTTTTTAAGATCAAGTCTCATTTTTGAGAATAATTGAAATATGCGTATACCTTTAAGATCTTGTCGCATTTCCTTTTTCCACCACATATCCATATGACTTTCGACAAACATTGCGAGAATCTCTCATTTATATAATTTACACAAATAGTAAATCTCAAAATTCTATACAAAATGAAATTTAACTAGCATTGTTGACAATAATTTATTTCTAGATTGATTTTAGTAAGCAGATCTGCAGTTCAATCTATGATATATTTCGACTTTTGTAAAAACTATTTCAATTCGTTTGATAAATACAACTTCGAATAATAAATAGAAACGTTTATTAGTATAATATTAAGTTACAATGTCTATTAAAAACCTATCAATTTTAGAAAATTTAAATGGTGAACGGTATTTAGATAAAGGAATTGAAATTTTAATTCAGAATACTTTACACTGAAGATTGTTGTTGTATTATGGATTCTGGAACGAATTCATTAATTATAATTTTCGTTTAATAACGATACATCTAATATTTTTATAAATACAGAAAATTGATTCCATTCTATTCAAAAATGAGACTTTGTTAAAAATGAGACAGATGAATTTGGAATTTCAATTCTGATGACATAGATATGAAAAATAGTAAGCTTCATTTCAAATGCAGGCAAAATAATTCGAGTTTAGGATTTATTTATTCAATTTCTTCTTGAAGAAATGGCGCAATCCGTTTTTATATTTTGTAAATTATATTTTATAGACATGATTAAATCTTCACAATTATATTGAATATTAATTATTTTACTCATATGTACAACCATAATGTGATAATCCAAATTTTTTGGTTTTTATTGACATAGCAATCAGAAATTTTGAATTTAGAAAAATTTCGAAAATATAAAATCATTTTCTCAAAATTTCCTCTGAAAAATTTGAATTTAAAATATGAAAATAATAAATTAATATTTGCATATTCATAATGGTATTACCTACATTTTTTATATGCATATTATCACCGCTAAACAGTGAAACCTAATTTTTTCAAAAAAGCAAAATGCAGACAGACGAATCAAACATAAAAAATTATTATGCTAGTATTATTCAAACATTCTATAATATTCAATTCGAAAAAACACCATGAGTATTTTTTATTTATTTTTTAATTTTTATTTATCGTATGAAAAGCAGTAAGGTAATCGTTATCTAAAAAGACGAAGCAAAAAAAAAAAAAAAAATTAAAGCACTTAAATGTAGTGGTCACTTTACTGAAGAAAGACATCCGCTATGTCTTATTACTCGAACTCTAAGACAGCCGCCTAAACCAGTGAGTTTCACTGGAGTAAAACTGGGGACGACAGTGAGACAACTTCAATTTACTTCTGCAAAAAACAGAATCTCCCAACTGCTTTTTCTGCGACAAAATATTTATTTTATTACTGAGGTAAGGGCTGATGCTCTGGCTGTGCGTTTTTTTATTTGTTCATTCAATTTTTAAAGGTTTATTTCTTTTTGCTATCTAACTCTTCGGTTGTGGTTTTTTTCAGGTTTGTTTTTCAGTAAGTTTTTCTGTGTTTACAGTTAAAG
>JAPMOR010012277.1:0-46188 GCA_026543865.1 Argiope aurantia | reverse complement strand
ATATATATATATATATATATATATATATATATATACCAGGTTTAAACGAATATTTAAAATCTTCTTTCTTATGATAGCGATTTTTTAAACACTTTTTCTTACAAACACAATGCCAAAAATGTGTTTTTACCTTTGAACACTGAAAAACAGAAAAATATATAGAGAAATAGAGATATTGTAAACATCAAAAAATTCGAATTCGATATTCTGAGGAATTTCCACGTATCTCTATGATCAGAAAACATACCTTTGACATTATGTCTATCCGACACCGCCTTTGACAATCTGTCTATAAGTTTGTGGACATAACAACTAAAAAAAAATTTGAGCTAGGCCGAGGAAATTTTGTATAAGGACTTTATACCGAATTTGTAGATTTTTATTTTCTCGTATACAATACACATAGAAAGTATATTAATCATCAAAAAATTCACACTTGAGATTTTGACTAATTTCCACGTTTTAGACCTCCATAATTCGATAAATAAATTTTTGGAAAATGTCCGTCCGTCTGTTTGTCTGTGACAAATATAATTTAAAAAATCCTCTGAGTTAGACAGACGAATACATATACAAGTTTAAAACCAAATTTGTATATTTCTATCAAATTTTGTGTAAGATTCGTTCAGAGGACGTCTGTCTGTCCCGAATATAATTTAATATGATAACTACAAAACGAAAAGAGCTAGAGAAATAAAATTCGGTATATAGATTTAATATTTATACTGTAAATTTTGAATCAAATCTAGTAAGAGGTTGATTGCCTGCTAGTTTGCGCTTTCAGAAACATGTAATCGCGGTAACTCAAAGACGCAACGAATTAAATATGTCAAATTTGGTACGTGATTTTGCAAAAGTGCAGTTTTAAGTCAAATTTTTGTTTCAGTCGGCTAGAAGATGTATCTGAAATACAAATTCGACTTTCAGATGCTCTTAACCTTATACTTCTGATTTGTCGCCAAGGATCACATGACAGATTCAATAAAAATGCTAAAATGCTAAATTCACCCCAAAGGTGAATATTTTGTAATCATTTTACGACAATGCCCTGAAACGTGTTCATTGGGATAACATCTTTATTAGAGAGTATTTGATAAAGTTTTTGGGACACCACTCTCACTGGTTTTAAAATCAAATTTTGAATGAAATCCATGAGGAGGAAATCTGTCCATCGTGCTGTAAGAATACTAGTAAACTCGATAACTATAAAACATAAATAGCTGGATGGGTAAAATTTGAAACACAGATTTAACATCTAAAATATAAATTCTTATCAAATTTTGAACTAAATCTTGCAAAGAATTGAACCCCTGTTAATTTGTTTGGTTCGCATGCATGTAAATGCAATATCTCATGAACGCAATGACTTAAAAAGCGATTAAATTCGGTATGTGACTACGATTATAATTATCTATTTGACAACTATTATATCAACTTTTGGCTTCAATTAGTCGGAAAAAAAAGAAGAAAAAATTAGTCGTACGACAGATTCAGTATAAATGCTGGATTCGTACCAAGATTTTTATTTCGCAACTATTGTCCTCCAAAGCCACACAAAGCATTCTCGGTCCCAAAGTCCACAATTTTATGCAGGGAGGGGCTGGAGATAATGCTTTTATTAGAAAGCATGTTCGGAAAGGTCTCTTCTGCTGGGTTTGTTTTTTGCTTTCCTTTCCTTTGGTCTTTTTTTTTAAAAGCAGCTTTTACTTTTGTTATGACTCTCATATTTTTTATAGAAATATTTCATTTTAATATTTTTTTTTATTTTTTGTTTTGCAGTTGTTAACATATTTCATAGTTCCATGTTTATTATGCAATATTTAATTAACTTTTTTTTTCTCGAATTCAGCAACTGGTGTTGCCTTTCTTATGGAATCGAAAATAAATTTAAATCTGTATATTAATTGATAATTAACTTTTAAAAATATTAAAATGTGATATTTTCATCAAGAACACGCACCTGTAAAAAAATTCACTTTTCCAACTATCAAGAAATGAGCGAAAAATCGATTACAAACAATAATAGGAGTGTTAGCAATATGTAAATCTCTTAATTTTGAACTATAGTAATACAAAAAAAAAATACCTCAATCGCTTCTCTAAACATCTTTCCGCGCTTGTAAATCTAGCCTTGGGTATGAGATTTAGCATTGACCAGGTGCAAATACACTGCGTATCTTCTGAAAAATCGATTTCGAATTTGAAACACTTCAGCCTCGAGCTCGAGCTCTTATCACAGAGGAAGCGCAAATCCCCTGCGAAGACAGTCGAATATACTTTTTCCTTTGGTCAATTATATTTGAAATTTGATGAAAGGCTACAATTTTGGTGATCATCAATCAATTTTGATGATTTTGGATTCAATAATCACTATGCATCACATTTAATTGTACTTTTGA
The DNA here is from genome assembly GCA_026543865.1 of Argiope aurantia. NCBI lineage: Eukaryota > Metazoa > Arthropoda > Arachnida > Araneae > Araneidae > Argiope > Argiope aurantia. The sequence goes on along the minus strand of JAPMOR010012277.1, from coordinate 43,789 downwards.
GTTCATACATTCAGGTGTACAAGGAAAGAAAAGACAAAAAAAATGTATGTTGTGACAGTTTTAGTCCAATAATTAGACACATTTCTTAGTCCCGAAATTATAATCTAAAATTCATTCCTGATGCTGTTATTGAAATCTCCTTCTAGCATATGGCAACACAAATTTTCCATTGCCCTTTAAAATAGGAGTATTGATCTGTCGGAACCAATATTTGACACTCATTATATAAAATTCTCTCAAATACTTAAGATATTTTTTTTGTCAAATTATCTAGAATACTCAAGGCATCTTAGGTTCTATTTTTAGCCTTCGCGTGCTATATAGTTTCTAGTCATGACTTATCGTAATATCCGGAAAATTCGAATCGAACAAGAGGTCAATAATCGAAGAAAAAGTTTCTCTGACGGGAGTTGTTCTATTTCCAGTTCTAAAATATTTAGTTTCCAACATAGTTCCATTCTTTCAACATAATCTGAAAGTAATATATTTTTGTATACTTTGATAAAGATTCTTATCTCGTGAAACAGAAGATTCTTAGAAAGTCCAACATTTTTTCAGTACATCCATAATTGGTGCCATTCTTTCAGTACATTTTGTGCAATTCAAATACAAAAAGCACTAAATGAAAGCTGGTGTTATTAAACCCATTTAACCCCGAAATGGAAATTCGGAGTTAAGCATAGATGCCTATATGCACTACAAGCCCAAGTAGAGCCTGTTGTCTCAATTGTCAAATTGATTTTTTGAGTAGTTCCAAATCAACCAACGGAAATATTCAGTTCCTTAAGGACCGTTAACAAGATATTTTGTTAAAAAATTGGTTAAAAAGATAAATAATTCAAACAAGAGTTTTAAATTTAGCAATTAGTTCATGATAGTTCTTCTCATCTGTAAGTTACAAATGATGAACAATTTAATTATATAATTTGTTTAATGAAATTCACATGAAAATGTACTTTAATATTCAATTCTATTTTTATTTAGTTTTTCGGTTCATAAAATCTGCAGCATTTTCAAAACGGAACTAATCTTACAACATGGACCAAACTGAATCAGTGCTTTCTCGGGAAAACTCGCAGCAACGATATTTTTATTCCAATGTTTAAAGGATTAAAAAAAAAAGCATATATCTCTTCAGAGTCGGTTATTAAAAAGCCAAAGTACGTAATTGCTTTAGGACCCCACATTTTTTGGAGGCCTCAAGATATTTTTAACAATTTGGTTTCAGGCCGAATCTAGTTTTGTACTTTCGTTTCATTTATGAGAAACATGCTTGGAACTTATTCAAATTTTTATAAAGTATCGTTTAAATTTTAAATTTTAGAACATTCTTCTCGGAATTTCTTTTTTTTTCAGCTATTTTTTTTTTATAATTGGAGGACTGATTTACATTTAAACAGCTCTAGCAAATTTTCTATCAGAGTATTAAGCATCCATTAAAAATTTAATTATAATTTTAGTTATTTTGTTTAAAAAACTTATAAATTTATTTATCTAATGACAGGTGATGCACTGAAATCAACTGTCTTGAATGTGATCTACAATTAGAAAGTTTTTTATTTAAATTTGTGAAAATATTTGATACTTAAAAATTGCTTATATAAGGACTGAATTAAAATCGATAAAACATAAGAGGTTGTGGAAGTTGAGGAAGAAAAAAGGAGCCTCCTAACCTTGTAATGTCTGAGGGACTTCACAAGGTTTAATTCGCGCCTGTATCTCTTAGGAATGAGTGTTTTATGTTTCTACTGCTGCTGATAAAACTGCAATCAATTTATACTCATTGAGTACACGTTAACCAAATAGAGCCTAATTGTATTTGCAATCTAGTGCACATCTTGTGGAAAGAAAAAAGAAGAAGAAACAGCCTTATATCACAACACAGTATGAAAAAGTATTCACTTAAAAGTTTGGTGGCAAATGTAACATTTATCATGTGACTGAATTAACTCTAAACATAGAGAAACTCTAACTAACTCTAAACTCTAAAACGAGAGATTCGCCAAAATCTCTAGGTGGAAATTTTTTTACGATCTTACTATACTTTCTCTGTACTATGTATACGAGAAAGTAAGAAATCTCTGTTTCATTCGTTTGGAATAATAGCTCATAATAATAATAATAATAATAATAAAATCCTTCTCCACTTTCTCGTATGCGAAGTATAGAAAAAGTATTGCAATGTCAAAATATTCTATCATGAAATTGTGATGAATTTTAAAGTTTGAAAAACACAGTTTTTAAAAATATTTGATTATCAGTGACAAAAGTATTTCGAAAATAGTTTGATCTAGACGGATTAAATTTGGTATACTGTTTTTATACCAAATTTGCAGTTTTTTAAATTAAATTTTGAGCAAAATCCGCTCAGAAAAAATTTGTTTGTTCTTCTCTTCGAATATAATTAAACACTATAACTACTAAACGAAAACATCTAGAAGGATAAAATTCTATATAAAGTATTAACATCTATGGTTTAAACTTGACCTATCGAATTTTGAGCCAAATCCAACAAAAGATTGACTGTCTGTCGGTCTGTACTTTCAGAAACATGTAAACGTGCTAACTCAAAGACGCAATGACTTAAATATATCAAATTTAATATGGAATTTTGCGACTCCGATTGTAGCTTTCTGTTAAATTTTTGTTACAATCGGTTGAGAAAAAAGTGTCTAAAGCACAAATTCGATTTGCGGATATTATTAACCACATACCACAGATTAATCGCCAAATTATTTCAGTAAAAATTCTACATTCAAGCCAAGGATGAATATTTCGCAACTATTATACTTCAGGGATAATAACTTTACTAGAGAATATGTGTGAGCGTTTTGAGGGAACCACTCTCCCTGGATTTTTCACCATAACTTCCGAAAATATTACAGCACAAAAAGAAATTTTATAAAAAAATATTTTTTAATTATGCCAATTTTTTGCCTTATAATTTTATTGTTTGCTTTTAACCTATTTAAAAATATTTTTAGCATATTTTATAGTAACATATTTTACTTTTAAAGTGAAATTTAAATCACTTTTATCGTAGCTACGAATATTTCATTTTAGCCTTATCCCATTGTTGGTGATCAAGATATGAATAATTATCTTATCTACTTCATTTCGAGTAAATTTCTGTTTGAGGAGTGCTAATAATAAAATTTTGGCATACTTATAATTAACTTTAAAAGTAATTGAAGTTATATTCTAAATTAAAAATTTTAGGATGAGATGACAGAAAATGAGATATAATAATTCATTCCTTATTTAATACAAAGAGAAGAAGGATATAATGCTTTTTAAATAAATACGAATTCGAAATTGAAAAATAATTCGCTGAAGCAGACGAATTTATATAAAATATATTAAGACGAATTATTTATATTAAGACGAATTTATATAAAATATTTAATTAGAATTTTTAGCAAATATTAAAAAGGTCAACCATTTGATCACCAAAGGCGGCTAGTAAACTATTTAATTAAATGTAGACATTTATTAAAGGAATGTATCTTTCCTTATTATAGATTCAAATTAATTTGAATCCAACCCACCCCATAGGCTCAGAATAACATGCGTTTGGAATAAAACAAACTTCAAACATTTTAATTCACTTCCCACTAGCTAGGAAATGCCAGTGCTCGAGACTTACGAACACCACAAGGAAATTCTAGAATAATTTTTAGATGATTCTATCTCGGCGCAAATCCAAACGAAATTGCAATCGATCGAATTCATATCAGCATGCCACATTTCAATTAATGAAATATATTATACTTTGCTCTCGATAAATTTAATGATCTATAATTTATGGTTCAATTCCATCCAGCGCATTCAAATGTAGGCTTATAAATTCATCAATTACCATATTTCCTACCACTGCTTATAAAAACATGTACAGGTATAATTTGTGCTAAGTGAATGAAGAATCTTTTTTTCTTCCTACGTTGGTTCAATACTGAACTATAATTAATTGACAGAGATCTGTTAAATGTTTTAAGAAGGACATTAAGCATAATGTTCTGAAAAATGAAAGGGGATGTATTTTCTGTAATAAGTACTGAAGTTTAATTCTGATAATAGTTTTTAAAATTATTTTTTAATCGTTTAGTGAAATACACTTTAGACAAGAAAGGATTACACATTTTAAGAAAAATAATTTTTTAAAAAGAAAGATTATTGGATTTAAAATTATACTTTAACACGTTTTAGTTTTATACCTTTATGTTTAAAGACTGAATTTCGCAGTTGAATTTTTCACCCACTTTCTGATATACTAGAATTCTGAAATTTTGTACTGTTTTATGTTTTCGATACCTATGTTATATTTCAATATCTTTAGAACTCACATATCAGTTAGTTTTTAACTAATATAAATTTCTGATATTTACTAAGAACACGAATTGTTCTACTAAAAGCAATTATAAGTTGCCCTCATTAAACAAATAAACAGACAAAAAAATGAAATTTTTTTAACCTGATAGACAGATCGGACTTATAAATTAAGAATATTATAAGAAGTTATATGAAATAGAAGGTAGCAATGATATTTATTTTTAGAAATAGTTCGATTATGCACTGATAATAAGGTCCCATAAAAATTATGAAATAAATTAAAATTTAAAAACTAGAAAATAATAACTAAAAAGAACAAGCTTTTATCATATACTAAAAAGTATAAAATGATTTTTAATTAGAAATTTGGTAGCCAAAACAAACAAAACAAAAATTGTAAGTGTGAAGTGCTGATAGAGATACTCCTAATGGAATTTCATTCAAGTTCATAATATATTTTTAATTCAAACTAGCCGCATTTGGCGACCAGCCGGTTCACCAGTATTACCACTCGCTACAATTTTCAATTAAATATTTTAAGTAACTGGTCTCTTAATAGATTCTCAAACAAAACATTTTTAATCTTCACATTTTGATAGTCATACCAAACTTATACTGTTGTTTAGATCGTTCCGTTCAATTTACTGTATATATTTTGCTAATTTGTTGTCATTTCCGGTAAAACTTCAACTTTAATTTAAAGTGAAAATGATGAAATTGCAATTAATATAAAGATATTTTTTAATAAAACCAAGCGTTTTATTTTATTTATCATCTTTATTGTTATTTATTTATTATTATTATTAATGAATATGAGTATTGCAAACAGAATCGCTCGGTATTTAAGTCTTATGTTAAATACAAAATATTTTTCATAATTTATGTAATATCTCAAAGAATAATTCAACAAAAATTTCTGAGATTCAGCATAAAATTCAGTTTTTAGTTTTGCTTTCAAAAGGATTGAAATGAAATCAACAATAATATTTTGTTCCTGGTTATAAATATATTTCAAAAATTATGAAGTCTAAATTTAATGCAGTAAGGTATCATATTCTGAGAAATATTCTGGACACACCAAATTTTAAATAAATGAATGAATGTTTCTATTTTCCACGATCAACTAAGACTTATTTATGAAGTTTTAAATGTTAAAAATTTAGAAAAACTCACCATTTTCATAATCTTAGGCCAATTAATCTTGAGAAACCTGCGCGCTTATTGGCGTATTTTCTTTGAAACGATCGATGAAAAATCTAAAATTATCCTTTTTTTATTGAATAGTGATATTCAAATCTTCATAAATCAGTCAGTTTAAGTGATTTGAAATTAACTCTTAAAAGTCAGTGATTTAGTTGATTGGAAATTAACTCTATGACCACCATAAAATCTGTGCTTTCTCTTGTGGTGTATGCATTCTCCTTAATATCCGATCGAATAAAACATCACATACAAAAGTACTACATAGAACAAACACATCAAAAGTAAACATAACATTTCAATAGTTGCCAAAAACAAAAGATAGAAAAATGCAATTAATAATCAGGCGATATTTAGAAAAGTACAGATATTTAGACTGGAAAATGAAATTATCTGAAATTAAAAACACGCGCAGACGATATTTACAAAAGTAAAAATATTCAAACCTGAAAAGGAAAATATATGAGTTATTCCATTAATAAATGCCATAAGTTTGCTTATATCTTCATTATTTTATGAGTCATTAAACATCAAAATGGGTCCGGGTCTAAATAAACACCCTGTATAGAGAGTGTAAAAGATCATAAAATAATTTTTCTTGAATTTATTTTTTAGAAAAATAATATTTCATATTTGTTTCATTTCCTACAAACACATGCCGAAAATTATATTCTTGCAGATTTCATTTCCAAAATGATTTAATTTATTTTTAATTGGAGCTTTAATTAATGTATTGGCAACACTTTGAAAAAAGCTAATTTTTTCCCATGAATGCAAAACGTGCTTAATTTTAATTTTAATTTTTTACGAAAAAAATTATTGGAAAACATAGTTAAAATATTTATTTAAAAATTCATTAAAAATAGAAATTTAATTTTAAGATTAAAACATTAGTATCATTTAAAAGATAAATTTTTGATCTTTAACTTCATGTAAAAATCTTTTTTGTGCGGTAATATTTTCGGAAGTTATAGTAGAAACACGTCAAAATTTCGCTTAATTTTTAAATAAATAAAATTCTAGTTAAAAATTCGAAAAAATAACCCCCAGGTGCACATTCCCGGTCTCCAAGGTATACACGTGCCAAATTTGGTAGCTGAAGGTTGAATGGTCTGACCTGTAGAGCGCCAACACACACACACACACACACACACACACACATTGAGCTTTATTATAAGTATAGATATAGATAGATATAGATGAATGTTTTGAGACTTATTGATGTTTAATTTCTTTGTCATAGAATGCATGTCTTAGTTTCCCATCTTACTAGATAGGAAATAACAGGGCTTAAAACTTACAAACACCACAATGAAAATATTTTCCATCTTTACTACTCTGATTGAAACATACTTAAAAAAATTATATAATTATTTTTTTATACCGAGTAAAAAAAATATTATTATTCGTATTTTTTAATGTCCTTTATTTAATTAAAAGATACTATGCAGTTCAGTGTAAGAGCTTTGAATAAACGACGAAAATGTTGAAATTTATAAATGACACATTTGAATAAAAACAATTCTCATATTTTCTGCCATGAAAACTGAAAAGAAATATATTTTTGTTTACTCCAAGAGAGCAGCAATTTTCCGTTCATGAAAACTATAAAAATTGTCCAAATAAATTGTTGGTTAAACTGATGTTTTCTTCATTATCTAAATTAATATACGTTTACATTATTTCCACATTATATACGGGGCATAAACTCTGAAATTATAGCTACATTCTTTTTTTAATAACTTTTCTAAGTCCTAATTAAATGCTGTGACCAATAAACCGAATACGTTCGAGTACGATGCGAATAAATTAAGGTAGTACGTGATAGGAGCGCTGATTCCAAAATTTGCCAATAGATAGCGTTGTAAGTTGTCTTTACCAGTAGGGCATAGCCTTTTTAATAAAACTAGACACTATAACTTTATGGCCTTTAGTTGTCGCCGTTTAAAAGTTAAGGGGTCGGAGTGACGGATATAAGTGGGAAAGATGTATAACTAGATTGAGGAGACAAGGTTCGAAATTCGATTCTGTCAAAGATCCACTACATATTTGGTTCCAGTGTACGTTATGCCTTTGTTTTTTAAGCCATTTCAGCAGCCATCTCGAGGAAGATTAGCCAATCAATGGCACTTCTCCTTCAAGTCGCTCGTTGATTGGCTTAAAATAATGAATTTCAAAGCTCTTTAGAGCTTTTAAACCTGCCCTAGTTAAGTAGGGCAAGTTTATCCACAGAAGAATATAACTTTTTTTTTTCATTTAAAATGTCACAATGTTACTATTATATGAGCTAGTAGGACTGAAGGGACTATATACTATATAAAAATTTAATCTTTCAGCAGAGTATTTATTGAATCAAATAACAATTTTTTTTTTTTAGTTTCATTTGATTCTATGAGCCGACTAATGTAAGAATTCTAGTGCATCAAAACCCAGAGTAATTTTTCTGGCTCGAAAACAGAATGGAATCGTCTCTTCCATATGAACGACCGGTCGCGAGTTACCTTTCATCCCTAAATTTCTGCTATGCGTCCGAAAATGCCTTAATCAGGGTTTTGAAGAAAAGGGGTAGGTCTGGGATCATAGGGTTAATGAAATTTCCGAATAAGATTTAAGACCTATTTCAACTGCTATAAAATTAGTTATTTTTCTACAATTAGAGAGGGTACTCAAATACTTATTTTTTAATTTTGGTATTTAATAATAGGTCTCATTTTATCTGGAAATGCTAACCAATGCGAAAAAAAACTTACTTATTTACATTTAGATACAACATATCAGTAAATCATTCATATCATCAATGCTAAATCTACATTTTTCAAATAAACACAGTTCGAACATTTTTTGGTAGATATTAATTATTGCTCGGATTACAGCATTAAGAATAGTACTTTATACTATTCTGTTTCTTTTTTTTATGTCTTACCTTTTAAAATTTATTAACATTGTTAATGTATGCATGCACTCTGCGACTTTGCAACATTATAAGATTCTGAAAAGGTTGAACGCAATAGCCTCTAAGCAACCTTGTATTTTATACAACGATTTAGAATGTTTTATCTTATTTTTCGTAAGGTGGACCCAAAGATTTTCAATCAAAACAGCATGGAAAATCTCAAATCGTTTACATTATTGCAATTAATATCTCACTGTGACCTTTTTCCCGTTGTTGATGATTAAGACATGGAGATCCAGATTATTTTTCCATGTTTATTAGGATTCAGTGTAATGACATGCTTTTAATAAAATTTTTGTTCTCACAATTAAAGGTTTAACTTCAAAATTAAGTAGTGGTCAAAATTTGTTAAAGTGCGTCAATTTTAAAACACTGCTGCTCTTTCCTGTGATCCTATTGGAAGTGGAAAGAAAGAAGCGTTAGTCTTCTAATATATCAGAATTGAGTTTTTAAATATTTAGAGGAGGTGGAAATTAAGAATAAGTTACACAAATAATTCAATCTAAAGTTTTAACTACCACTAATCCTTGCCGATAAAGGGAGTTAGGTTTATTTAAAAATAAAGTTGCAGAGTCTAAGTTTTTTTTAAAAAAATTTTTGTATTATAGTATTTCAAATAAAAATATTTGTAACATTAAAAAAAGCTAAATGTTAAAAAAAACGCATTTATTTACTGTACATTAATATTATGGTGATTATTAATATTAAATGCATTTTCCCTTTTTTGGACATAAAGTTAATGTGCAACAAATAATAGTTGATTTAATATATGATTACCACATCCTCTGATATAGAATATTTGAATTTGTTCATAAATACTGAAGCATAAAGAAAAATTTGTGAAAATAAATTGCAGTTAATAAAAGATGAAATATTTTTTACCTCAACAATGTCGGGCATATAAGTTAATATTAAATGAATGGATATTTAATATTTTGCTGAATCAAACACAGTTATGAATTGATATGCATTGTATGTATAAATAACAATTTCTGCAATGCTTCAGCAAAATGATATTCTCTACTATTAGCCGTCTCTGGTGACTCTTCTTTAACATTGAATGTGGATAGAGTTTTTATTTCAAATTTCATCTTGTTTGGTACGACTGAAAAAAAATTATTGTATTATTGTAAAATTAATTATTTTGAATGCAAATTTAATAGTGTTTTTACTACGAAATAAAAGCGGAAGAAAACACTTTGTTTCGGAGTTATATGTTCACTTAAAGCAATTCTTTTTATCTTAAAATTGGCGAAATCATGCGATTAAATGTTGTAAAATGGATGATTGGATTTGAATTAAACTTTGAAAGCACTAATGTAAATGTTCTTGATCATTATTTGGTATTTTGTTCATATAGGGCTGAATAAACCAAAAACTGGATTTCCTATTTCGTTTAAAGACAATGAATCATTGTTGGTTTACACTGGGGCAGTTATAAGATGGCTAGTAGGCAGCGCATGCGTAGAGAGGCTGAAAAATGCTGTTCGGTCGATGGCAAGTAATTGTCTCAACGGGACAATAACATGCCGCTGTATTGTATTTTTTTCTTTCTGCGCATGCGTTTGTAGAGTTTTGTGTGAAAAAATTCATCACTTATCATAGATTAATTCCGACATTTTTTTCTCTTTATTCTTTCTGATGCGGATGCGAGATTGTGAGTGTGTTTCATTTTATTCCTTATAGATTTCCAAGTTTAAGTATGTTGACCTTTTATTTTACCATATTTCTTTATGTAAATATCCATCATTTTAATACGATACGCAGTGTGAATGAAAAATTCAGGGACGGCAATTTATAGCCAAGGATGAAATGCCTGAATTTATCTTATGAAATTGTGGCAAACATAAATCAGTCCATTTCTACGCATGCATTGCCTGACAGAGTACAAATGCATTCTTAAAGTACAACTATAAAAAAGTTCAATGGAGCAGTTTGAAATATTTTTATAGCGATTTGCTTACATTTGAGAATTTCTATGCCACGTATGTTAGCGTTATATATACAGTGGTGGCCAAAATTGTATACTCTTTTGAAATTTTTTATGTTTTCTAACTTTGTATGCTTACAAAATATATTATATTTCACAATATGCAAACTCTTATAGATCTTTATAGGGAATTTAATGCCGATTTCAGCACAAAAAGTACAATTTAAATATTTGCAATAAAAAAAGTTATATTCCTTTTAATCTGAAAAACAAACATAGTGATGAAGTGGATTGTAATTTCTAATTTTCCTGACAAATCACTGCTCTTGTTCTGGAAACCAATCAAACGTTAATAACTGCCAGCAAATATTGACATTATGTTTAAAGTTGGAACAAGTCATTATTGTGTTTTGTTCCGTTGAAGGAAGACTGTTTTTATTATGAAATCAAATTTACAAGTATGAAATTTTGTTTAACTTTTTAACATTAAGAAGGAATTGTTATAAATATTTCTAATATTTAGTCAAGAGCAATGACATCGAATAAAAGAATAGATTGGACACCTAGAAGGAGAAAAAAGAATAGTTTGTTACAAAAATGTGGTCTTTCGTATGTAGAGATGCATAATCCAAGATTTTTTGAATAACAAATAATTTTGCTATTGTTATTTTTAAATATTTGTTCCAAATATCTGTTATTTGAATCATATTATTAATTAAAAATTATTATTTAATATTAAATATAAAATTTATTAATTGTAATTAATACTTAATTTACTAATTTAAGTAACGTGTGATTGAATTAATTTATCTATTTCAGCTTACTTCTTAAATTTGATTTTTTTTTCAAAACTATTTATTTAATTTCTTTGAGTAAACCATTTTCTGAAAAATTTGAATGAAATATATGTCATTTCTTTAAATTGTTTAATTTAGTTCAATATTCTACTGATAGATGGCGCCAGCAGTAAACGGAGCATATGCAAAGTCAAGTCACAGCAATTAAAAATGATTTGTATGGAATAGGGCATCAAATGCGAATATCGGAAGTGGAGCGGCGACTTCACACTTTCCAGTGAAGTCACCGCTCCGATAGATTTCAGTGATATGCAATTCAATGATACGATACTTCCAATAACCGGTCCGTTCACTTTTCAATCCATTCACAGATTTCTCCTTTTCTGTTTTATTCAAGAACTTTCATTGGACAGATGGTATCGATTGTTACTTTCCAGTGAAGTCACCGCTCCGGTAAATTTCAGTGATATCGTATCGATTGTTACTTTCTATCGTGATCCAAAACCTCTAATCGAAATATCACCGGTAAGATCGTATTAAGGATTTGAATCACACCCCTTTTTGAAAAGTATTGATCACTGGTATTTGTGACTTTATGATATTGGTTACGTAATAACCGCTCGTAAAATATTCGTCATCCCTATTCGTATGCTAAAATTGCAAGACAGGTGAGTGGCTCAGTGTCTACATCTGGAGTTTGAAAGCTTTGTTTACCGTATCAGGAAACAAATTCAATTAAAAAACAAACCTGGGAAAAACCAAAAAAAGTGCACCACATCTATTGATGATAGAAGAATAAAAAGACTATGCCTCCAAGATAAAAGAATATTATCAGCAGCCACCAGAAGTCGACTGAATGATACCGCCGTTTATATCAGTTCAAGAACAATTAGGAGAGGATTATTCAATGTTGGACTAAGAGATAGAATTCCTCGAAGAAAGCCTTGTCTCAATTTACAGTAGTGTATAAAAAGATTATAGTCTGTAAAGGAATACAATTGGACGGATGATCAGTGGTCACAAGTTATACGGAGTGATGAAACAAAGACATTGTGATTCAGTAGTGATGGGCGAAAATATGTAAGATATAAAATAGACGAAGAACTACATCCTGACTGCATTCAGGCAACTGTGAAGAACTCAGTTACTGTTATGATTTGTTCACTTATGTTAGCAGATGGTATTGGTCGTCTTCATGCTATCGCCAGGATACTAAATGCCAGAAAATACATTGACACTACTCTAGAGCCAAAACTTATACCTTCCATCAATGATCTCTTTCCCAACAACGCATCATTTATTTTTCAGCAGGATTCAGCTCCTTGCCATACAGCAAAAATACCGAAAGAGTGGTTGAGTACAAAGAGCTTTGAATTGTTATCATAGCCAGGAAACAGTCCTTACCTCAATCCTTAGTTAATTCCTACCTAAGTTCTCAAATCTTAAGGCACCATGTGAAAACTCTTTACGAACGAGGGGTCCATCAAATAAAAAAAGAACTAATTAAGGCTATAACGTTTTCCTGGCATCATGTAATAACGAAGGAAGATTTTAAAACTCTCATCAGGTCAATGAAACATCGATGTGAAGCTGTAACTACACTTATATAAAGCTCAATGTGTGTGTGTTGGCGCTCTACAGGTCGGATCGTTCGACCTACAGCTACCAAATTTGGCACATGCATACCTTGGACATCGGGAATCTGAACTTAGGGTCCTTTTTTTTAATTTTTAATTAGAATTTTAATTATTAATTAAAAACTAACTTTCCCGCCAAAAAATCTTTTCATTTTCCTACAGCCAAATGAGTAAGGCTTTAATTCTTTTTCCCACTCTAACGAGGATAGGCTTAACATATTTTGGGCCGATTATTTAAAACGATTCTGTTTTTCTTAGTGTTTGATGCTTTTAAAACTAAACAGTGTTAATTAATCGATCTTTCAGATTCATTCTGAAGAACTTTTGAATCATAATAAAACAGAACAAAGGAAATTAAATATTTCTAATCTGCATTGCGTTACCCCAACTGGCGTAGAAAATTCACGCATTTGCTTTGGAAATTCATGCATGCGCATTGTGTTGCGATTATTGACAACTCTAATACGGACTTGGTTTTGAAGGCTTAAGATGTTTCCGACCGATTATTTCAAACGATTGTTTGTTTTCTTAGAGTTTCATGCATTTAAAACTAAACATTGTTAATTAATTGATCTGTTCATGATGATTCTGAGAAAATTTTGTAGAAAACTTCTTGAGATATAACATAAATTAAGAAAGATATTCTTTAGTGCCCATAAGGTTTAAATATTCAGCGACTCGTATTTTCAATACTCATATTTAAAAAAAAAAAAATGCTTCGTTTCAGTAAAAAAGTTCTTATATTAATTGCAATTTAAGCATTTCCACTTTAATTTAAAACATAAATTCTACGGCAGCTAACAGAAAATTAGAGAGATACATATTATATTATGGCTGAAGGCCTTTATAATATTATGAATGAATTATATGACTATCAAAATTTGAAGATTTAAAATATTTTGATGAAGAAGCTATTAAAATAGGAGTTACATAAAATATTTAAATCATTAAAATTTTAACGAACATTAAGACTGGCGAACTCGACTGGTCGCCAAATGCGGCTAGTAAAAAATAAAGGCTACCTTACTAAGTACTGATAACTCACTGCCTTCATTAGCATCTAATGTATCTCAATAATCATTGCCTCAACTTTTTTTGTATTGCAAATATTTGAATTTTGCTTTTTGTATAGAAATCAGCATTAAATTCTCTTTAAAATGATATGTAAGAGTTTGCATTTTGTGAAACTAACATTTTTCTCTAAGCATACAAAATTAGAAAACATAAAAGTTTTCAGAAATGTCCACAATTCTGGCCACCACTCTATATATTTAACACATCACTCAATAAGTCTCTAGTCTAGTCTAGAAAAAATAATTTTTTTTTAGAAATTCCACTTTATTCATCAGCATACTCTCCTTCAAAAGTGATACATTCATTCCAACGCTTCTCTAACGATTCGATGCCTTTTATGTAAAACGATTTGTATTTGTTCTCAAAATAGGCCTCAGTTTCGGCACTCACTTCTTCATTTGAGCCAAATTTCTTTCCTGGAGCCTCTTTTTCATGTCTGCTTAAAACCAGTAGTTGCTGGGGGCCAAATCTGGAGAGTACGGTAAATGGGGAAGCAGTTAAAAGCGTAATTCATCCAATTTAACCATTGTTTTCATCGACGTGACAAGGGGCATTGTCCTGGTGAAACAGCACTTTTTTCTTTTGCATTTGGGGCCATCTTTTCCTTGATGTCTGCACTCAATGGATCCAACGCCATGTAATATTCACTATTGATAGTTTTGCCCTTCTCAAGATAGTCGACGAACTAAATTCCATGCGTCTCCCAAAATACAGATACCATAATCTTGCCAGCCGACTTTTGAGTTTTTGGCCACTTTAGACAATTTTCACCGACTGCTGTCCACTCAGCTGATGATCTTTTTGATTCAGGCGTGTAGTGATGGATCCATGTTTCATCCATTGTCACATACCGATGCAAGAAATCCTTTTTATTTCGCTTGAACAGCGCTCTGACTCGTCAATACGTTGTTGTTTCAGGTCCGGTGTGAGCAAACGCTGCACCCACTTCGAAAGCAACTTGCGCATGCCAAAATTTTCATGTAAAATTACAAAGGCACTACCTTCTGATATTTTCAAGGTGCCAGCAATCTCACGCAATTTTATTTTACCATCTTTTAAAACTACTTGGCATCTGTGTACATTTTTTATGTTTACCCGAACAACAGCCGATTTCGGCGACCAGAACATTCAGCATCATCGGTGCTTGTACGACCGCGTTTAAATTCAGAATACCAATCAATAATAGTTCATTTCCCTGGTGCAGAGTCCCCATAATGCTTATCAAGCCACTGTATGGCTTCAACAGTATTTTTTCCCATCGAAAAACAGTGTTTAATCAACACACGAAATTCCTTTCTATTGAATTATCTTGAAAATTACAAAACTGGTGTCACTAAAACGACTATAACCTCTAAACTAACGGTCATAATGCCATGAAATTTTGCTACTACCCGGAAATCATGTGGGTCTGTCAACAATGTTACCGTATCTATGTCAGACGGGGACTTATAAAGTTATGTGTTAAATATGGATTTTGTCACTAAATCTCAGAAGTAACACATGATAAAAATTCTATGATTTATTATTAATAGGTGTACGTTCAGTGTTATAAAATGCCCTTATAATACTTTTACCATTTATGATACATGTTGCAACAAAAATGAGTATACTTAAAAAAATGTTTTGCTGACAAAACACCTTTCTTTGCTTATAATAAGGATGAATGCGAATATTTCCGTAAGTTTGGAATTCTACAGGCCAGAAGGTTTAATCTAAAACTACCCAATTTGGTCCAGATATACTTCCGAGGATGGAAATGTGCATCTCGGTACAATTTTTTTTTTTTAATTTTAATTTAAAATAAGTTAGAATGTGTGCCATTCAAATCTGGAGAAAAATCCATTTTTCCTGAATGTATGTCAAAATATTATGGCAGATGCTTGGCCGAGAAGAAAAACTTTTGGAATTTTATGTTCGATTCATTTCACCAAGGAAGGCATAATATTAACACAAAGAACTAGCGATGCGTTAGTCTACATCGCGACACAAGAGCAAAAAAGATCGAAATTTTCCCCTTTAGTGATTTTACTATGAGATTTCTTCGACAGGTATACATACCTTAGAAACCTTTAAAAGAATGTTTCATTAGGGATTTTTATCCCTTCACTAATAGCTGAGAAAATACTGAAGCCATCAATTTTCTAGAGCGAGTGTTAAAAATAATTAAATAAAAAGTGGGAATTGGATCAGGAAATAAGAAAACATTCAGAATGTGGACTAAATTAAAATAAAAACTAGGAATTCAAATCAAGTCAAGAGATATCATTGCATGTATATCCAGTATAAAAGTAAATGGCGAAAGGACTCATGAGCTAGTTATAATAGAACAATATCTTCTATTTACCGGTAAAAAGAAGTATATAAAATACTTACCACCTGAAATGATGTTAAATGAGCATTTACATTTATGCTCACAAAAACCAATTTCTTTTTATTATTCTCTAAAATTGAGGAAAAAAAAAATTAAGCAGGAGGAAAAAAAATATTATTTCTTTGTGGTCTCTAATTGAATCATGCAAAATTAAGGACTCGAATGAAATGTAATACAAAATAACATTCTTGCAATCATGATACAAACTATATAACAAAAAACATTAAAAACTTTTTTTGCTTATTTATATATTGATTTCTACAGATTTTTCAGCTTTCAGTTTTTTTTTTTTTTTTTTTTTGCAACAATTAATTTTGAAAAGCTTTTTTGCATTTCTTGGGACTACCACACTTTCTTTTGCTTTTTGAACACTTCATAATACCTTATATGCATTGTACCAAATCTTGAGATTAAAACATTTAGGGCATTTCCATAAAAGTTTATGGCATCTTACACCAATTACAGAATCTTCATTCAGAGTTTCAACAGGCATATCTTTGTTGATACTAATTCCACTGCCATGTGACAATACAAAAATTACTTTTATGATTTCCTAAAAATAAGAAAATTCTTTAGATCTCAAAACATTAAAATAGAAATAATCTAAATGAATTGATTTATTTAATGAATCAAGCTATTCTTTATAGTCTTTTCAGAGAAACTTCAAATCGAATTTTTGTACGTTCTGACATGCGGTGGAAATTTGTGCTTTAGAATAAAGAAATAAAAGCAAAACCATTTAATTAATAAATGTGGATTTTAACAAAAAGCAGTTTTTAAAATAGCAAAATTTTTGGACATTTATTCAAATATTTTTTTGCAGCATTCCACACAAATATAAAATATTCTGTTAAAAAAGTGTCTTTTTTCGGTATCTTCACTAGTATTTAAACAGCTGTAATCACTATTCCAATATCAATACTTTTCTCAGTCTTCAATATTGGATTGATCTATGCAAAAGGAAAAGGATGAGCTTCTGAAGTTTAAGTCGATATATGAATATAGCTATATGAATTTCTTTATATGATGATCTTTTATTCTTGTGGTGCTTAAAGAGATTAGCATTTTTTTTATATACAGAAAAATAAGAAATAAAAAATTCTTTAATTTTCCATTGTAATTTAAATTAATTTTTAAGGAAAATTTTGAAATCCTGTTTTATAGATGACTTTTAAATTCCTTGTATTTTTACGATTCACCAGAGCCACGGCAACATATATTACAGTGACATTTAGTTGTATGTGAAGTTAAGGCTTTTATATATGTCAATTTTTTGTTCATGAACATCATGCAATTACTTTGATTAGCAACCATAAATTAGTAATTGTAATCGTAGTACAAGTGCTTACATTGTTTGAATAAAAACGAATTATATATAAGCCTAAAGTATGCACGCAAGCTAATGTTGTCATAGCAGCATCAATGGAGTACTAAGGATACAAATGGGTATGAAAAACAGTCTACTGAACATTACCATCAAAAAATTTTAAACAAAAATCCAAACTTCTTGGAATTATAAATAACCATGCAACATTAAATTTTATTCAGAATTCCTAGCAAAAGATCCCAGAATTGAACCAGAGACCATTTGGAACAGTTCAAGTGATCATTTCTAACAGTTATTTTAACCCTATGCAGAAGAAAGTCAGCAAACATTTTTCAAAATTTTCTTTATCAATTGCAAACAGAATGCCATAAGTTATCATGTCTTTGAGTCAAATTCTATGTCAAAGAAAAGTAGCATTGGATAGAGGATTGCTGGATATGTTTTACTATACGAGATATTAAAAATATAGATAAAACATTAGGAAAATGCCATTTCAAAAAATTACATTGAAATTCATATTCCAATGAAATCTCTGGAAATATATATTAATTTCTGTTAATAGAAAAGACTATAAATTAAAAATGCACTCTTTTACAAGATTTACAGCTCAAGAATATAAAAACAAAAACTCATTTCAAAATTGTTTGACAAAAAATTATTTTTTGAAATCCAACAGTTGAAGAAATATGCACAATTCACTAATATGAATTATACAATTTTTCATCAAGTTTACAACATAAGATAATTAATTGGTAAAATCGAAGATAATTTATGGGCAGATAAACAAAACTGCTCGCAATAAAGAGTGAAACATACAAGTAAATCTTTCAGGCATACATACAAAAATAAAGTTAATTATTTTAAATAAATGCACTATTATATATTTTTATTTTCAAATGTTTTAATTAATAAAACAAATTATTGATTTTATAAACATTTATATTTTTTGTTAATATAGATACAATAATAATTCATTAGGTTTTAATTTTTTTTAAAAACTATCAATTGAATTATAATGGAATATTTTGAAACTTTAAAGAATTGCTCAATTACATAGTATAAAGAAGAAGAAAAAAAATGATAGGATTCTATCAAGTGTTCATGATCTTAATATGATTTCATCGATTTTTTTTTAAAGTTTCAAACCTTTAATTAGAATTCCAGACAATATGAAAAAAATAATAAAAACAAAATATAAGAGAAATGGGGGAATTAAGTTTAAGCTATTTGATTAAACATTTTGAAGCATAACTGGATAAAAGTAAAATAAATATTTTAGATCCTTTGAACCAACTTTTATTATGAATCTTATGATGGTGACGGTGAGCTACAACAAACATCTTACATTTTTTTAAACTTTACAATATTTACATAATATACATAAACTGCCAACAGGAGTCTTTGGCATTAAAAAAAAAAAAGCACACAAATTTTGTTAATAAGATTAATTGAACTAAATTTCACATTCAATTAATAATCTCAATACATAGTTCTTTGTAACATTGATTGTGCATATATGATTGCATTGTTTAACTTATCACTTAATATAGTTACAATAAAAAATATATATAATTTGTATTTTCTATTTTTCACTGAAAAATTTTAATAAATTTTTTTGTAGCAACAGTTAAATATGAATCTTTCAGCAAATAAATGAATTAATTACCTTACAAGGTAAGAATTTCAAAAGAATGTTTCTAACATTAACAAGAAACACTTCTTCCAATTTCAAAACTAATATAATTTAACAAAAGAAAAATAACCTTTCAGGTAATATAATTAAAACAAACACCGGAATATCAAACTAAACTTTTAAAAGGCAAAAATTAGCATTTTTATATGAAAAAGAATCTTACCATTTTGGCACAGTAACTAATACACAATGTTAACAAATAAGCTCCTATCATGTAGGAAAACAATGCTAGATAAGTAACATTAATTTTACTTATTTATTAACCTCATATTCTTTATTAAAAACAAGATATAAAACTCCCCATGTGCTATTATTAAAAAAAAATCAAGCTATGCCTTTTTAGTAAGACCTACCATGTATATTATTAATCAAAGTGAAAGTTTTTGGTTATAAATAATCACTGATGCAATAACAAAGGGGATAAAATTCTATCACAGATATGCAAAACAAACCTGCATTACAAATAAACACACAAAACATATACACACCTAAATGAGTTAACTTAAACCATCTCAATAAGAGTAAGCCCCCATTTGTACATAACTAAAATATAAGTACACACTTTTTTATATGATACACGTAACAAATGCAGCCTCTGATGATGAAATAAATAAGACTGAATATATATATATATTGATGTATAATTATTTATATTTAGAGCACCTGTTCATATTTAGCTATGAAATGTCGAAACAAAGTTTTTTTTCCCTTCCTTTTTTCCCCATAATAATGGTTCAGAATGCAAATTGTTATAAGTACAAAAACATTAGTTTTCTCACAAGTGTGAAAGCTCACATTTGCGAAACAATAAGCTAATGTTTTTGCATAAAAGCAAATTAAACATGCTTCAAAGAGTTTATCACTTTAAATCTATAAACAGATTCTCAGCCAAAATAATAAAATTATATTTACCTTAAAATTATACATAAATTAATAATCAAAAGAAAAAAAAATTCATGCATGTTCATACTGAATGAACACTGCTACAAAATCTACTTTTATGCTAAGAAATTTTTTAAAATATTGCACTTTTTTCAAAAATAAAATGAAGGAAAACAATCCAATAAGGACATTGCTTTTCAAAAGATAATTTATTACACATTAAAGTTATTAGGGATAAGATGCTGAAATTTTATAATTTTTCAATAAATTAAAACGTACTTGGGTTGCACCAACTGGATTAGACAGCATTTCAAATTACAGCACATAATTTGCAAGATGTTTAAATAAATAAAAACACAGAAAGTGAATTGAGTTTGATTTCAAAAGACCACACTCATTTACATCTTAAAGTATTGTATTAATCATTCAAAAATAACTTTTTTTCTTCCACTCTTTTGGAAGAGTTTGGCCGTATAAAGGCATTTGAAAGAATGCATGAGTTTTGAGCAATATCAATTGAACATATCTTGACAGATTAATCTATTTAAAGAACTAAAAGATTTTTAAAAGTACATTTCACGGATTTTCAGGGAAAAAAGTATATATGAAAGGCATTTATTGTGCATGTTTAAGTTTAAAAACTGTATAATGAGAATTAGAATTTTTTTTAGAATAAATTCTTCATAATCATTCATTTACAACCTCATTTTGCACCCATTAAAAAAAAAAAATTAAACTTTTTTTTGCCCCCAAAATACAAGCTAAGGTAAGCTCCAAACATCAGTATACACAGTTTGTTCGAAATTATCTTGCATA
The DNA here is from genome assembly GCA_026543865.1 of Argiope aurantia. NCBI lineage: Eukaryota > Metazoa > Arthropoda > Arachnida > Araneae > Araneidae > Argiope > Argiope aurantia. Next base: position 22,780 of record JAPMOR010012277.1, on the reverse strand, counting down.
TTATAAATAGTAGTTTAAACTGTTTATTTTTTACACCAGAGAAATAAAATCCAAATAAATTAATAACATATTTTTTTTTTCACACAGCTACTATTTGTCTCAGGAAAAAATTTCAGAACACAAAATTTAATTTGAAATTTAGAGAATGACAAACCTTATTTTTTTATCTAAAAATAAAATTTTGTAGAGGTTAGAAAATTTTCATCATAAATATAAGTTATTTGCTGTCATGAATAATAAAATTTTTTATTACTAATAAAATCATCAATTATGATAATTGAAAAGATAGAACTGCTCTTCATGTTTCAACATTTCACTGTGGTATGCAGTAAGTTAAGAAAAACTGTCCTAAAATTCAACTATTTTTTATACATAACAAACAACAAATAAGACCTTCAAAACAATTTCAATACTCTGTAATAAGAATCTTTTCAAATACCCATGATCTTAACACTCCATAAGCTGAAATAATTCACTTCTAAAGAACATCGAACATTTCCACTAGCTGCAGAAGGTCAAGATATTTCACTCTTATGTACATATTTTATAATGATACAATGTTGAACCATGTTATTTGAGAGGATATACTATGAATTGTGGCCGATGAAAAGTTTTAGTATGTAAACTGAGAATTGTGCCATACTGCAGCAGAAGCCTTTTCCCTCTTTCAAACACATGGTCATATATACTTGTACAGATGTGGCAGTAAAATTCAAATTGCATCATAATGCATCCTGGAAAAATGAAAATATTGTTACATTTTCTCTGTTTAGTTCACAAAAATTACTTATATGAAAATGAAACAAATTGAATGATTATTTCCCCGAGAAAGTTACAAATGTATGTTTTTCATAGCACAGAATAATTTGCAAAAATCAGCTTTGGTAGATAAAAATAAGCACCTACATATGATTTTTTATAAGTTTTAAATATATATATATATATATATATAAACTTTACATTTTTATGGTAACTTCAAAAAAATTATAATTATATTAAAACAATATTAAAATTAAAAAAAAATTATACCCAATTTAGTCATACACAATTAAAATTTTTTTTAAATAAATATTTTAAATATACTTAAAAATGCTTTTCTGAATGAAATTCAAATGTTGTAACAAAAATTTTATCATTGCCTTTTCTGGTTTGAAAATTCAAGCATGAAGATTCAGTTTCTTCCCCCTTTTCATATTAATTTTTTAGTAAATATCCTTTAATCTTTAAATTAAACTTATTTGATAATTTCAAAAAAAAAAAAGTACTGATGAGCATTTTTTAATAGTTTGAATATTTTCAAATACAGTGCTCCTTTCCGTAATACAATTAGAAGAATTTAACTGTATTATCATTATTTTTAGTATTATTACTTTGCTTTTTTTTTGTAGTAGCTAAACTTTATATTCAAGCATTATGCAAAAGTTCTTTTAGATATTATGAGGATTGGATACAATTAAAAAGTTGAATGTTTCTTATTATCCTAATTCAAAATAATTCCTAATTCTGCATAAATTTCAGTTCAACAGGCCAGTTATAAGATATTTGAAGTCAAAAATTTTCTTTTTCAAATTAAAGATAAAATATTTGGTACAGGGACAAATAGCAAATTGGGCAGATGGTGACTCAAACAGAAAAAGTGTTAAGTTACTAAAATAGTACTAATTATTTGTCCATCAAAGTGTAAAGTTTAAGATAAGAGCCATTTATGATAAGGCAGCCATTAAGAGATACATTAAAAAATTTTAATTGATTTTTTTTAGTCAGTATCTTGGCTTTTCAAAATCTGACTTCTTGACAACAGCAGTCATAAATTTCAAAAAAAAAAAAAATGATCAATCTTCTATTTTTTTATATTGAATTTTTAAAAAAATCTACACTTCTGTAAAGATCTAAGAGTTAAAAATAAAGTTATATATATATATATAGGTAACCAATCTAAAGTAAGAAAAAGTCTGATATCTCTTGGGCCTAATTTCAGGGGATTTTCGGGTCACGAAGGAATCATTATTAGACTTAATTGTCTGATTTTTCTTAACAGAAAAAATCCTTTTTTTTTTAATCCCTGCCTGAGGGTGACCCTTGAAAAAGTCTTCAGGCTGGATTCTTTTATTTCAGATTTTTTTTTTTCATATTTCTTATTTGTTTTTCCTATTAACTTGATTTTTATACTTTTGTATCATTTCATCTGTGTTTTAGAAGTAGCTGCATTTGCACTCTCTAAATACTATGAAGTTTTTACCAAAACGATTTCCGAAACTGTTTTGTTTTCGTTTTCATTTGAGTTTTGTTTTCAAACTTTTTATTACTTTGATTGGTTAATTATATATATATATATATATATTCCAGCCATACAAACTTGGATCTTATTTATTTGACCTTTGTCTCTATTTGAATTTAAGATTTCCATTTTAGAAGGGGGGGGGGAATGATATTGGAACATGTTAGAAATTTACAATTTGATTGTTTTAAGAAGAATGCAATTTACTAAAAGAAATGTCAGGAATATTACAGTATCTTAGTTAAAACTTTTAACTGACTATATATTGATGAGAAATTTTGTCATTATTATCATAAAACATTGAACTACAATAAATGTTCATAAAACACATTATAATCTTTATTTAGATATAATCATTCAAAAGTACTTCTGCATAAGATAAAAAGAAAACTCACTTATAATTACAATCCATGAAGATGTAAATTACGACTTAAGACTGATCTTGCATCACTAGTAAATCTGAGAGCATCAAGCATTGGCAAAAGGTTTAATAGAGCTGTATCACTTGCATCGCAAAACCAAGATTTAATAGGAATTGCATTATCTGAAAAAAATGGTAGGAAAGCTACATAATAAAAACCCATTACACATACAGAGTTCACCAGACTAATGTTTTCTATACTGAAAGTAGCATTTTCAAAATACAAATGTTTCGAAATTAAGAATACTTGCTTATTTTTTTTACCCACAAGTTTTATCACCAAGCAACCAAGGTAGTTGCGTTATGTAATAAGAGAGCTTACTAACCTTGGCATAATCTGAAAATTACCAAGTAAACCTGGGTGATATAAAAATAAACAAGTATCAATTTATGATTAAAATGAAAGTCATCTTTGTACACCTATCTTAAAAATGATGTTATACAAGTTTTAACAGGATAACGAATTAAATCTATAAGACAATTTATATTTATTTTCAAACCTTACCTTTTGAATATGAAAAGAAAAAAATTTACAACATTCATATTGCAAAAGAAAATACTCAAACACTATCATGGGAATAAGAAATTCAATCCTAACCATATAAGCCACAAGACCATGCATGAAAGAAAATCCAATTTCATAAACTGAATCGGTTCCAAAAAGAAACAAGAATTTTGATATTTTCTAAAAAATATTTAATTTTTTTTTTGTGTGTGTCAACTTTCTAAATTCCTTCATCAATTATTGCGTGTACAATTATGACACAGCTTTTAAGTTAAAAAAGGACACTTGTTTATTATAAAAATTAAAAACTGATTTATTCAAAATACTTCCCTTTAGAAACAGGCATATTTACATCTTTTCAGCAAAAAACAAATTCTGTGGGGAAGGGGTGTGGGAATGACTCATTTAGATGCAATCCAATTATCAATAACAGTATGGGAATTAAACCTTTTTTCCAAATAACAAAAAGGCACCCTGTACGGAGTGAACAAATAGCAGTCTGAAGGTTCAAAATCTAACAAATGTGACAAGTGGGGTAATACATCCCACTTGTCACATTTGCTATATTTTGTCTATTCTCGAGTTTCTTTCACTATTTCAACAATATGCAAGCAAACATTGCTGAGTTAAAAGAGAACACTGTCATGTAAAAAGAAAATTCAAGGAACTAAGAGAGGAAAATGCAAACTAACAATGAACTTATTAAAAAAATCTTTAAATTAGTCAAGTTTTATTGCTGTTTCATATATCCCCAAAATTTGGAAGTTCCCCTACTAAATGGACTACATAATCAATCCCTTGTCTAGACAAATAAACTATTGTAAATAATTTTTCAATAAGTACCAATAAATAAAAAGCATAAAAATACTAAAAATCTAAGCCACTAAGAGTGTGCATATTCACAAATATAATCTGAACTGAAATATTGCAGTAATAATTCAGATTAATTATGAATGTTAATTTGTATAAGAATTTAAAATTAGACAAGCATTGAAAACTTGGTTTAAGTATAATTTAAGAACATATTCCTTAACTTGACACAATTCCTCATGATAATTTTAAGAGACATCAGCATAATCTATACACAAGTTAGGAAGTGATGACAGCATTAGCCTTTATTTCTTAAGATTATTTTGTTCATGATGGCTCTTGACACACTAATAGAGGAAGAGATAATGAAATATTAAAAATGAAAAACTGTGCTTTTTTCTAACTTTTGAATTATGTTTACATTCTTTTTTTGGACATTCATGACAAATTAATAAAAATAAACAAAATTCAGTTTAAAATTTAATTTCGACAGCTACAAACATCAATGGGAAAAAGCTCTAATATTCTTTTAATTGTTTATTTTTTTAATATATATATAATAGTAGATCACATAAAACAGTATTAATTAAAGCAATAAATTTTATATACCTGGATATGCTCTATAGGCTCCAGGCGAATTATCAAGGATAAAAATACTGGAGAGATCTGAAGTGATGGCAGAGAGATCTTTGTTAAAACTTCCATATCGTACACAACAATGCTGTTCAGAAGAGAAATTTTTACATTTTAATTTATAAATTAACAAGCAATCATAATATTTCAGTGGGATAAGAAATTTCTGAAGATTTTTAGAAAATTGACAATATTATCATTAATGAATTCACAAAGTCATAAATGAATAAAGTGCAATATTCATTATTGTTATTCAAAATCATGTCAAAGAACCATTTCTCTATTATATAAAATTTCTGAGAAAATTAAGAATATATATTCTTAATGTTCTCAGAAATTTCCCCCACAAGGTGGTAAAGGCTCAAATAATTATTAATTATACAAGTAATTGAATCCCAGTACTTCTTTAAAATGTTCTTCCTTAATTTTTTTAAAACTCTACAAAGTAACCTAAAACAAGAAACTCAACATCAATGAAGAATTAAATTCATTGACACTCTCTTCCTATGCTGATTTATTAAGGTGCATTATTATTATTTTTAAACATCCTCTTTCTTACAAAAGATTATTTGCTGATTTCAAAGCCACTACTTTGTAAAATTATCTTACAATACTGCAACTTAGAATTCAAAAGTGCCTGACAAATTGGACCATATTTCAATTTGACAGTTAATTAAAATATTAATAATATTTGAATCAATATTTTAAAATTAAAAAAAGTAAAAATCTTAATAAAGAATTTTTAGTAAAATTTCCCTTTTTTTCAAAATTAAAGCAACAGCTGCATGGTCTATCTATTCAGATAATTAAAATCTTTCCAAAATCCAATTTTTCAGTAGAACACGAAAGTTTTGTAAAATATCGTTGGTAGTGGATTGGCTCATTCAAGTTGAAGAAACATATCAAGTTTCAACCTCTTTTTTTTTTTCATTACAAAACTGGAAGTGTAAATTCATTTGAATATTGAAACCTTTTAGGTTGAATGCTCATCAATCATCAAACTAAATATATTAAGATTAGCCCAAATCATAAACAGGATGCTCTGAATATATGAACAATGCCAAATGCAAATGCATCTTTACAAAGCTATATGACTAATAACCCTTCTCACACTTGGCTCATTTCAATTTTACATTTAAGTCATAATAATATTATCTCCAGCTATTGAATTTGCAGAAAATTCCTCACTTATATGTTAATCCTGCTTGTTGCAACCTTCTATCCTTTTTTACCCCCCATTTACACAGAGAAAAAAGATAAGAAATTGAAAACTCTCCCATAGCAATGCCCTTTTTCAGTTGGTTGAATTCTCAAGGCAAAACCAATAGTCCACTCAAATTGTTATGAAAAAAGTCAAAATGTGGAAAAAATACATGCCAGCGATTTTATTGGTTTAATTTATTGCACTTTCTCTTGAAAAAAGTTCCAGAAGTTTGCACTCGAATATATTACTGGATTAAGTATGGAATCAAGAAAATTAGAATATAGTTTTTCCACTGGGAGAGCTATAGATATTACAAAGGCTTATATAATGAACTGTCAAGTGTTAAGATAATTATATTCAGAATAAATTTTTTAAAAGCTAAAACACAGAAAAATATTTCATTCTTTTTTTCAATTGAGGGACATTTTTATAATTCATTCAAAGATGTATTTGAAATTTTTAGTAAAAATTTTAGATTGATATCTATATTATTTTTCAAAAAAAAAATGTTAACAACAAAAAACATTCATCAAAAAATAAATAAGTACTTTTCTGTCCATCTGAATCTGTGGACAGAAAAAGAAAGCCCTAGTAGAAAAAGTAAAAATTATCAGGAAGCTATGGTGAAAATAAAATCTAAAAAATAAATAAATAATAATTTTATTTTGTGGAGAGTGATTTTTGGAAAATCCTAAATAGTATTCCTCAGGGTAACAGTAATTGGAAAATGCATTTAGATTTAATAGTTGAGACATGTTAAATTCAATTTTACCTTTTTTTGTTTTTTTATTAAGACTGATATATTTATTAGATTATCAGTATTATTTAATTTTATAGTTTTTACTGGATTAAGTAGATCCAGTCAAATTATTTTTTTGATCAGAAGTACATCTACAGATTTTAAATCTCTTTATATTTAACCAGTTGAAGTATCTATTAATTTCAAATTATAGTAAATTAGTGCAATTGTTTTTAAAAAGTTTAAAAATGTCATTAATAATTAGGTGTTACAATTTAATGCAATCTAAAATATTAGTTAATTTTTTTCAGTTATTTTTAGCAGCCTGAAATCTAAGTATAACTTCATTCACCTTATTTGTTCTAGATGTACATCTCAGCTACATTTAAGCAAACTTATACCAAAAATAAAACACAATATTTCTTAAGCATTCATAAGCAATTCAACATACCAAAGTATTTCGAAAATACAAATTAACTTGACATTTACAAAAAGTTGAATAAAATAGTCACAATCAAATAAATAAAACAAATCGTTATAATGCAACATTAATATTCACCTGTCTATAATATCTCTTGTTAAGTATTCCACGATTGTTGTCTAATTTGTCTGCAACTGCTGCACCATAAATTTCCATGCTTGCAGTAAAAATGACTAAATCATACCACTTGCTGACCTGAAATACAAACACATTCAATAATATAATTTTTTGAAAAATTAAAAAAAAAAAAAGTAAAATCAATGACATTTTAACTTTCTAAAACCTGCTTTAAAACAAAAAAAAATAGTTTTTTTTGGGGGGGGGGGGGGGGGTAAAGGAATTGAAGCAGAGTGCAATGTATCAGGTTTAGTGAGGAAAGAGCTATTAAAAAATTAAATATTCTTAATTGGCAATTTAACATATGACAAATAAACTGTGCTGTAATTTGTATTAATTTTTTTTATTTTTTAAATATTTTTCAGTATTTAATATTTTTTTATATTATTGTTAAATGAAAACTTCTTAGCAATTTATTATTAACAAGTTGCTTCAAAAAGTACATGAAGTAAACAGAAATATTTGCTAATGAAAAGAAGTAACAGGGCAAGGAATATAATAACTGAAAAAATAGCATAAGCTAAAATAATTTAAAATAATATTAAAAAAAAAAAACTTTTTACATTGCAATAATTTATTACATGCAGCATCAAATTTCATTATTTTCTCAAACCATTTAAATTCAACTATAAACAAGAGAAAATAGAATTTAGGAGTCACTTTTAACTGGCATTTTTAATGATAGCAGTTTAAATCAAGTAGATGCATAATTTTTAGCAATAGTGAATTATGTAAAAACATTTTTTTTAAGGAATTTTCTTTACTGATATATATATATATATATATCAAAATTTTTGTTGGGCTGTATTTTTTATATTAAATGACATCTGTATTCTTGGTCATTTCTACAAACAGATATTTTAAATTAGAAGATAGTATAATGATATTCTTATCAATTACGAGTTTTTTCATAAAATTATGATTCTATAATTAAGTCTTATATTTTAAACATGAATACTTTTCAATACTATATAAAAGTTTTATTGAATCGATTAATAATTTAAAATTTTTTGTTATAAATTATATTCTTCTCAATAAATAAAGAGTTTTTAAACATAAAAGTTTTAAAATATATAGCAGCAGTCATATTATATATAATAAAGAGTTAAAGGTGTTTTTTACCTTCAAAGACATAAATTTATATTTATTGTTCTATTGCATAGTAATACAGAATAAAAAAATTAATTGATTAACAAATTATTTTATGGAAGAATTTTTTTATTAATGTTCAAAATTTCCTTTTTTAACATTAAATATTTTTACTACAGTTAAAAACAACTTCAAGTTCATAGGATGAAAAAAAGCTATGCAATTTATCATTTATATTCACTTTAATGCTTCTAAAGTTTTCAACATCAGCAATCTACCTGGCAAAGATGTATATAAATGGTGCAAATTTCTTAACTAAAAATTATATAATTCAAAATGTGATAGCTTATAACCTTTGATAAACATACACCCCAGCACTGGTTACCTAGTCATCAGTAGCACTCCTTATCAATATATTACATAAATTAGTATCAACAACAAATTATTGAAAAATAGATATTACCAAAGAATTTTAATTAAATATAATTTTTCAAACATAACATTTTTAATAGACATTTATTATTAACTAAATATATGAATGAAATAATTATTAATGAAATCACACAATACAATTCTATTACTGATCAGCAAATTAACATTGTCAGACATATACAATTTTTTTTTCTTTAAACTGCAATAACCTATTTTATGTTGTCATTAATTAACATCATAAACTCTAATATTCACTTTTGTTAGGAGGAGTAACCCCAATGTTTTCATATTCACACTGAAATGAGATTTTATTTAATATTTTTTCCTAACCATTGCTGAAAATTCTTTTATTACCACCATTGTAAGCAAACATCTGGGAAGAGTATTATGGAAGTTTAACACCATGCATCCATAACTCTGTAGTGTCCATCTAATTTCCATATGAACTACAGAAATTCTATAGCTGCAAAGAATACAGATATACTTCCAACTTTACTGTCATTGAGTATAAAGCATCAACAATTCAACTGATTGTCAAAATTAAAAAAATCTTTTAAAAAGATCAAGAGAGAAATTTTCTTAACATATTTTAACTATACATAATATATATTATAAAATAAAAATATATTTAAATCAAAAATTAATAAGATAAAGCTTAATAAATATTTATGTTGCAATATACAAATATCACCTTTATCAATATTATTAATATTTTTACTAATATTAAAATGAATGAATTAGAATTAAAGTTAGAAGATAGGCTAAGCTCTAAAATCAATTAACAGAATCATTAAATGAACTCTATTTTACTGAAAGCTAATACAGGACCAATATGCACATATTTTTTGGCATGATTGAAGAGTAAGCATATCTTCACACTACTATGAAAACATGCATACAATAAGAGAAAAAATAAAATATTAGTTAACACATTCATTTTTAAAGAAATGCCTTATTAATGCAGCTTGGCCAATATTTAAGAAACCAATTTTTTATTAATTCCTCAAATAAAAATAAAGTTTATTAACTTTCACATTTTAAACTGTCTTCAAAATCCATTTTTCTAAAGCATCATTTACAATAAAGTAAAATATCAAATTTCATAAGTTAACAAAAATTACAAAACCTTACCATATCCAAAAAAAAGTCCACATGTGGTCTTTTATGTACAAAAAATCTTACAGGATGACGATCTATAGTAACCTGGACAAATATAAAATTACAATATTTTACTACATATAAACAATTATTTCATACAAATGAACTGTAGTTTATAGGTATACAAATTAAAACATGAAAACTTACTTTTAAAACAAAGTCTGGTGGCGTACCAGGTTTAACCATCTGTCTGATAACGCCATCATGATGTGAATGAATCAGTGTTTCATCAAGATCCAAGACTAGAATCTTGCGTCTCACCAAACCTATATTAAAACAATTTCAAGTAAAATGTAAAAACAAAATAGAAATACAAACTCAATTTGAATATTTTTATTTTATTTTTAAAATTATAAACCAGTAATTTAATTTCTCTTGATAAAGGTATGATTCTAAGAAAGTTTTGCATTAATACTATAGATTATCATCTTCATTTAATTGATGTTAATATTTTTCAATATTTTAATAAGTTATTTAAAGTTTAAGCAACAATGTAACTTTAAACTAACTAGCATTAAAAAAAATACAAAGTACCCACTTTAAGCTAACTAGCATTAAAAAATACAAAGTACCTCTAAAAACGAAACATTCATTAATTTATTTTATTAACTGTTCACAATTAGACATATACTTGAAATTGTAAAGTTCACCAAATAAGGTATCCAAATGTATGAAAATATTATGGCTTCTGTAGAAAAAAAAAAAAAAAAAAAAAAAAAAAAATTAAAAAATTACATAAAACTTATCTTTTTATATGCCCCTTTTCCCCAAGTAAAAAATGCCAATAAGTAAAATGTCCTTGTAACATTCATCTATAAGGAATTTTAGTTTTTATCAGTAAAATTTGCTGATATTGAAAGGCTAAATTATAGATAATTTTTCTATACCTCTGACTAGTGTTTAGCAAGAGACAATATACACTAGTGTTTCAGAGAACAAAATACCTATCACGAAAGACTATTAAAAATGCTGAATCAGAAAATAATGCATTTATTAACTTTCTATAAATTTTTTTAAATGTTAAGATAATGGGACAACATTTTACAATCAGTTTAAATTAGCACTGGATGTTAATATTCAAAAGTCATATTTTTGCCTTCATAATACAAGGTATGAGTGGCTTTATGTTCAAAAGAGGAGGGAGGGGGAAGAAAAGCTTTATTCACCTCCTTTTAAATAAAAGAGAGCCATTAAAGCTTAAAATCAAACAGAATAGGAGTTGGGCTACCTTTCCCCATAGAAAGCAAAACCTGTTTTGTTAATTATGTCAATAATGCAATGTCCTGGGTGGGGAGTCAGCTTTGCTTTCAGGAAAACCTTCATATAAAAGGTGTCCAAAAAGATTGAGACGTGGTTTAATTCTTGACCTATTAAAAATAAGTTGGCAATGTAAATTGCAGAGTCGTTCAAAATACAGTACACAAAATAAAACTATGCCACTAAAAAATTTTTTCTTGTTAATTTCCCAAAAATTATTCTTTCCAACTTGTTATGCGATCCCTCTACATAAATTCAGCCATTTAGAAAGCTTTAATTTTTTTATGTAACAATATTACAGGAAACCCCATATTTGTATTTTTAAAATTGAGTTATACTTAATCAAAAATTGAATTCGCTGTATCGGGACTGTATATCAAAATTGAAAAAAATTATTACATATTACAAAAATATAAAATTTATAATAATATTTACATTCTAACAAATTCACATATGATTTATTTTCTTTTATTTAACTGTTTCAAATATTTATGTCAAAATATTTTTTAAAAAAAAATTGCATAGTGAAATGCAGATTTCCTTTTATCACAAGATTTATTTAAAACACATTTTATAGAGTCTTATTGATTTGTATGCATGATTTTTTTTAAATATATGCGACAAATGCAAGACAGCATAAAATGAAATTAAGAGCTGCATGCATCCAGCTGTCGTACAGGCAGACCACCGTTTATTTCTGTCTATTAAAGCTTTATTTAATGGCATTCAGGATTTTTTTTGACACACACTATCCCATTTTTTTAAATCTAAAAATTCCCACTATAGATTTGTATATGGCCCCTATTTTCACAGAAGAACCAGCATTTTATGCGATGTGGAAAATTGCATAAATCAATTCTTTTACTGCCCCATAATTCAGCAGATTTTATAGATATAATTATGCATTCTTTTTTCTTTCCTAATGATCTTGTTAGATGGGAAAAAAACTTTCTAATTGACCAAATTTGCTTAGAAAGGCTGCATAAAAATTAAAAAAGTGCAACTTTTTGAAAATTAATAGATTTTTTAAAGAAAAAATTAATACAATCTTATTCTGTACTTTATTTTGAAGTATTTTACAATTTCCATCATCCACTTATCCCTAATGGGTAAAGAATTAAATGGCATTTAAATCTTTTTGGGACATCCTGTGTGTATATATATGCAATAAATTGGATATAGCGGTTTATCTTTCTTTCTCATTATAGTTCTGAATGTCAATTTAACTAACTTTTCTATACCTAAACTGTTTTGATTAAAACTAAACCTAGCCTGAGCTGTAACTCCATCTAAAAATGATGAATTAGTGAATTATGATTTAATCAGATTATCATTGAAATATCAAATAATACAAGAGAACAGGGTGAAGGAGCAATTTTTTAAGGATATGTTTACAGTAAGGAAAATAATGAACAAGTTAATTCAATTAACTAATTCCTTATTAACTAGCTTATTCACAAAACAGTCAGCACATTTTGAATGAGAATCTATTATAAAGTAGATGTATTATAATTGTTCTTCAGAGCTGAAGAACTTCTTAAATATAGTACTGATGATGCCACATAGCCTAAGTTTTGGTCCTCAGAAATTTAAATGCAAATCTTTCACCATCTACTGCATGTGCACAGATGAGGAAGGTTTTTATTTTTGACAAAACAGTAAATGATTTTCCAAAAATATTTCATTCTACTGATGAAGTAATACCAGAAAATTGTCAAATGCAGCCCCCCCCGACTTGACTCGATTTCTGGTCACCCTGGAAATAAGCCATGTCTGAAAATTGCCACTGAGAATGAACCAATCTATATGAGGAAAGGATTTTCACTGCATCAAAAGTAATTGTTTTGAAGAGTAATGCTTTTATCTAGATTAAAACTACATTTGCCAATCCTAATCGTATTTTCCAAAAAAATAATAAGGAACTGCTTTTATCATGGACACAACAAATGCTACATGGATATCGATTATTATGTTGAAATAACCTCTACATAGTCGATTTTGGAATGTCGATTGATTTTTCATATTTTACCATGAAAGTAACTTGAAAAATGCACCAAAATGTGAATTTCTGCATCAAATGTATAATGTCACATTCTCTATTACTTTCTGGGAAAGTAAGGACCAAATATAATATGTAATCACTAAACCATTTTGTTAACATACTTCCTGGACGGATGCAGGGAATTTAGAAAATAATCTTCGCATTTTCTATAACTGTTACAGCATAATCATCGATATAACAAAATGATTTCATTTTCTTACTGGGCATTCAAGGACTTTGAAATATCTTAAATATTCAATTACTCCACTTTCACTTCCCTTCTTTATAAAGTCAAAGTGGCAACTATTGGCCAATCAAAAGAAAAACATTACACATGATTAGCAAATCTCTTGGAAGTTATGATAATTGGATGATATATTGTTAGATAAATGTTTATATATATATATATATATTATATACATTTGTATTTCTAAAATAAAAGTCTTAATCTAAATTTCTGATTAGTCCTTTTATATATAAATATAAGCCTACATTTGCAAATTCTGTAGATAGAAATGACAAATCTTTCTACATAGATGAATGAATGCAAGAATATTTTACTTTGCACCATTTTTTTTTTTGCTATGACGGTCATAAAATCTCTTGTATTTCTTTTTATCATTTCCCTTCACAAAAGCCAAATATAAATACATTTGTCCAACTAATTTTATAAAATTTTGTAACCGCAAGTATATGTTTAATTGCTATATTTAGGAAAATAAGTTTGTTCCATCTTTTGGACTACCCTGTATAATTAAGAATACAATAAATCTCGTAATTTATAGAAATTTAAAAGTAACTATGATACGAAAATAAATTACATTTACTAAAAATATATGAAACAATGAAAGATTTTAATTCATTAAAATTATATTCGAATCTGTGCATCAAATTGCAAGACAAGACTTCTAGATTGAGAAACAGTCAGATTTATAAAATATGAAAATTTAATTTCTGAAAATGGTTTTATATAATACAGAGAACCTTTCAACATTCAGAATCTATTAAATTAATAAAAGGATTCAATAACTAAAACTTACTTAAGCGATGTTTGGATAGTGGTGAAAGAGGTAGGACATCATACTTCACAGTTTGATGTTGAATTATCTAAAATAAAAAATATATATCAAAAGCATAAACTTAAATGGAAAATTTTTATTTCTTTGATAATTGCATAAACTATATATCATACAAATTTCACAACAAAATTTAAAATTTCAGTAGAAATTTTTTTTAAAGCCTTACTATTATGAAAATTGAATGTTGTTTTATATTTATATATAAAGACCTTGAAAAGGATAATGGATTTAAATTGAAAGTACTCATTAAGCAATTTTTTTCCCTTGCTACTAAATAAATTTACAGCTCAACAAAGCAGTTTTAAATAGTTATGAATGATAGTAGGTTGATGTTTCATAATAAAGAAAGAATAAAGTTGAAATAAGGTTTTACTTTTTCTTTTCACTTGCAAAATAAAATAAAACATATGCTAAAATTTAAAGTAACCTAAATATAAGATATAAATAAGCCCAGATGAGCTAATAATCTTAAAAGATTTAGTCGCTTCTCAATCCACATAAAGTGAGACAATATCTTAAATTTTTCCGAAACACATTATTTAAGGTAATTTTTAATGCTATTGCATAAACATTAATAATTCTTTATAAAATTGATAATACTTAAAGTAAGCATAATAAACTTATTGCATTTAAAGGCTATAAACCAAAAGTAGTATAAAAGAATTATCTATTTTGACTTATAAATCTGATTAACATATTGACATCAGCCTAGTGAATTTGTAAAATTAATTTATGACCACACTACTATACCAATATCAAAAAGGAATTTCTAAAAATACTAAGTAATAAGAGAAAAATATCTTGGTAATAAAACTAACACCGTTGATTAGAAATTTTTTTCTACAAATAAAAAAAAATCATACAATTGCTACCTACAGCAATTTATTATTTCTTGTAAATTATAAACTAACAGTAATGTCAGTCATGATTTCACCCCCCCCTTCCATGACATTTTTAGTTAAGCAATATCTGACAAGATGGTTTGAACTGCTATAGGCAGACAACAGGTTAAACCTTCTTTTCAAGTAATACAACCATCGGAAAATAATTATTTTTTAATCCTTATTTTATGATAAAAATAATACACTTTTTATAATAAAGAATCTTTTAATAAGCAAAAATCTTATATTAAGTGAAATTCTGCAAATTGCATAATAACATACAATCAAGATTGTGATGTGTAAAATTAGGATGATTAAACTATCTTCAATCAATGAATTTAATTTTTAATTTATATTTAAATTATATCGACTATCAATATTTTTTTACACTTTGATTAAAAACCAATCAATTTTATTTTTAAGACTTTCTGGATGAAATATGTTTAAAAATATTTTCTCACTAAGCTAAATATACTTTCCTAACAGACTAACAAGTAGTTATTTTGTAGCATAATTTGACAGATGAAATGCATTTTTATTTGATATTGTTTATTTCCAAATTTAATTTAAAAATTAATTATCAGTAATAGAAATAAAATAGGCCAATGAAATATATCCAATAATAAATCAATCGGCAATAAATACCCGACACATTCAATTTATATACTTATTATAAACAGATTTTCAAAATTTATTTGTAAAAATGATAGATAGTATAATGATAAGGATGTTTGAATGGTGCAATGGTGATGAAGGAAGGTGCAAACTAAACAGTTTCTTTGATTTAATCAAAATGCAAACTGGTATTTTAAGTTAAAAAAAAATTGAAGAAAAATTTAATCACATTTTCACTCAATCAGATTTTATTCGAATATGAAATAGAAGTTGTATCAATAATATTTAAGAATGCATATTACTTTCAAAAATATTAAAATATTTTTTTAAAGGTTATTTACTTTAATAATTAAACCATTTTTAAAAACTGAGATATACAAGCATTTACTACAAAAATTATTTGTTCATTTTAATTCGAATCGACTTGCAAATAAAATGTTTTGAAGTTGGATGTAACATATTTAAATGTAGAAAGAGGGAAAAAAAAAAGATAAGCCCAATTAATTTTAGTCTACATATAGTAAGTTGAGTTACCAAGCTCCAGAAAAAAAAGTTGGAAATTAAAATTTTTGATGAAAATCAGTTTAAAATGTTCAATGAATATCATAATGCATTTCACTTTGCTAAACATTACACAAATATCTTTATGCAGAATTTGATTTTTTTTTTACTTTAAAAAATAAAAATTATTCTTCATTATGAAGCTATAAAAAACAATATATCACTAAAAGTTTTTAATTTAAAACTACATTACTTAACTATGGCTTCGCATAAATTTTATAACAACTAGACAATGTAACTCAGACAACAAAAAATATAAAAATAATTTAAGTAGTAAGCTCTAATCCTAATAATAAAATGAATGAATAAATGTAACAATATTCATGATAGTATATAAATTAAAGCTTTCCAGTTTCATATTTGTTGTTAAATTGCAAAGTAACATTTTTTCAAAGCAAATTTAATGACAAAATAAATTTTAAAATTAAACAGTTTCATCATAAATATCAAGCATGCTGACTATTAATAAAATGATCATTTCTCATAATGATTTAACATTAAAATCAAAAAAGGAAATTATCAGACATTTTTAACTTTTTAAAGCAAAACTCTTTCATTACATGATTTATAATACAAAAATAAATTTAAAAAATTAAAATTGGTAATTTAAAAAATTTTACTATGATAAATAATAATGTGAAGTTCCTAACAAATTCATATAAAAAATTACTTAACATAACAACTTCAGCTTACTTTTCGACTAAATGTTTCAAAAACATTTATGCAAAACTTCAAACACTTATGTACCCACGAAGATCTGCTGAGCAATGAGTTTTTCTGTATGGGAATGTGAACAAAATAATTATATATATCATTATTAAATTGATATTCAGACTGATGATAGACTATCAGGGGAAGAAAGAAAAGCAATTGAAAATAGAATGCACAAAACTGAATATTTATAGATCATTTGTAAAGTCGGCAATGATATTTATCATGCTGCCTCTATTTCTCTCATAACAATGATTTTAAATTAAAATTATAAAAATTTATACACTTCTGCTGCTTCCTAAAATATAATTATTTTGCCTGAAAAAACCTTAGATCCGTTTTATTTATTAAAATCAATTAAATTTAATAAATTTACAATAAATTATTATAAGTTAGAAATAAAAATGAAAATTATTCAGATTTTTTACAGACGTATAATCTAATACTAATTAAGATGATGAATATACTAAATTAAAATTTATTTCAGTAGGTTACAGATTTTTTTTTAACAAAACACACACAGAAATGCATTACTTGTATTATTTTAAGGGAATTTGGCAGTTATGAGATTCAATTCTGAAATGTTATTTAAACTTTTAAGCATTTCAAATATTTAAAATGAATAAATTTTCAATTCTAGATTGTTTACAGAATTAAATAACTATTAATGGTATTTCCATATTAAGATAAAATTAAGTTTCACAATATAATAAGTATGCTTCAAAGACACAGATGTAGTATAAATATTAACAGTCGCGGTTGCTAATAAAAAGTAACAGAGAATAGCGTAGATACAGGTATTAGTTAGATATACATGGATATCATATAAGTAAAAAGTAACATAAAATTTTAACTAGATGATAATCTATAATCAATTTTAAATGATAATAAAATTAAAAACCGATTTTTAATTGAAAATGAAAATTTGTTATTCTTAGGCTTACCGCTCGTACTTGCTTCCGAAAAACAAAACAAATAAAATTCCATATTTTAGAAGCGAATAAAAGAAAAGCACGTATGCCCATTTGTAACTGCTTCAACATTTGTAAACAAATGTTAAAACAGACTGGATAAAATTGTGAACTTTAAAGTCAATTATAAAAACACACTTCAACAATTATACATAACTTCTCATCGAACATTACTATGAACCGCCATGAGACACATAAAATTGGTTGCAGTTAATTTGAAAAAGAAAATGACTTTCATCATTAATAGAATTTTTTAATTATTTCTATTATAAAATAAACAATTCCGATGTAATCACAGAAACTAAAAATTTATAAGTGCTCTTTAGTCACGAGATAGGTTGAAACATAACTTTTTGAAAAACAATTTTGTAAAATTTATGTCATACTAGAACTACAGATAGGTATGTTGATGTTTCGAATTTCGATATAAAAAACGCATTTCTTCTTGCACCCATTACAGATTATCGGATTATCGTCAGTTTATGATGCAACTCATAATTATATGATATGTGTATTTGCGCATGCCATCTGATTGTTATTTATCTTAAATTGTGTTGTGAAGTCATGCCCATTTTTTTTTTTCCTTCGGCGATAGGTGCAATGAATAATAAAATTAAATTGGTTTACTGGCGCTGATAAATATTATGTGAAACTGTGTTGACTCCATTGAAGTATTCGTTTCGTTATGTAAACATCATATAAGAGTATCATGGCATAAAAATCTGTAAAGAACACTTAAAAAAAAAGGTGATAAATAAATTCTAAAGAAATGGCAATTTGTCATCTCAGACAGAGCACGGCTTTGAACAAATCCTCAAGAGTTGAAATATTTACATATCCAAGAAATTTTTCCATTTAATCCGATCTGAATTCTCGGCCGGTTGTAAAATTTCTATATTCGAAAAAAATAAAAAAGAAACAAATTTTGATTTTTATTCCGGGTATTAACGTTGAAATATAAGGTTATATTTCTGTGGAATGTGCGCGAATAAGAAAAGCTAGCCAAAATAGAAACTAACAGTCTTTCTGCATTTAAAAATATCTAAGCATGTTCTCCTGGACCTGTTCTTTTTTTTTTCATTTGGAAAAAAAAAGATTTATTTATTTTAGTAATAAAGTTGTGTAGATATCGTTGATGAGAAATAGAAGAAATTTTTTTAAGCATCGGGTATCTTTTATTGAGCTTTCTTAGGATGTTTGGGAAGAGAAGGATCTGGTATTCAAAGGCTATTAGAATCCCTTATGCTGACAATGTTAAATTGGCCATTTCGATGCATCTTTTTTCAAAACTTATAGTAGAGGATATTTAAATTTTTTTATGTAGTGAATCACATTTTTCACATTACACCCAGATAAATTTCTATAAATTTAGAGTTTTATAGCGTTAAAATTTTTTTTATGAATATTGAATAGGACAGAGATAAATTCGTTTTTCTTTTTACACAAAATAAAAATAACGATTGTGATGGATATTTTTCTTTATTTTCCTTTAAAAAAAATATCATCACTGAATAGGGTATAAACAAATTAAGTTCCTTTGTGCGGTAATTTCTGAGGAAATCGTGTATGACATACTCCAATTTAAAAAGAAAACAATGCATCTTAATGTAAAGTGAAGCGGTAAGAGATGCGCTAGGATAGAACCTGGGACCTTTTGTTTAGCAGTCCAGTAACTTAACAATTTTACCAAAACGATCGTACGGGTAGAAGAGTTGTTAACTGGCTTATATGCTATTCACCACAAAAGTAAGAAGTAACAGAAAAATAACAGGTTGTTTAAAAGTCAATAATTTCTTTCTTTTAAGTCTTTTCTTTCTTTGCTTCTCTAAATTAGAGCAGCTAATTTTTAGCAGATTTTCTTTATGGAGACATTTCATTTTATGTATCATACAACCTTCGGGTTCAATGCATAATTTCTGAAAACTACAGTTTTATGATGTTCCTGCAGTTAGATTTAAATATGGATCCATTTATACCTTTCTATTAAGCAGAAATTTCTTCAACAGCATTGGATTTGATAAATCCGTAAAAATTTAACAGTAACATGCAAGTTAGTTCAATGAGGATAAGTCTGCCCAATCAATGCGTCTGTTTAACTCGTATCATTTATCTCCATTACTCTCTTTCACCAGTGATTCATAAGTAGACCTTCCATATTTCTAATCAATGGGGTTCGTCCACAAAGTTGAAGACTACACCACATATGAAATCATTTTTAAAATAGTATTTTCTTCTTTTTTCCCCCTATCTAATTTGTTTGCTTTTCCCTTTTGAGATACTCGATAATCACCGAAAAAGGAAAAAAACGCATAAAAATGTGGAAATAAAGGAAGAAATGAATCAACAAGAAAGACAAACATAAATTGGTCTGATTTGCAAGTAACTTCATGAAAGACTATTGCTCACACTGCTGATTGATTACAAACGTTTCAATTCAGAGATGCTAGAGCAGCAATAAGACCAGTTCAGGTTTAAAACATAACAAACAATTTTTTTGTTTTTTTAACATTTCTATTTATGCTTTCGTTTTCGTTTTCGTTTTTCATTGGCCGCTTATGAATTTCTGCTGTTTGGATCGAGGCCCATTTGGTTTATCACAAATTCATTTTCTTTTGTTAGATGTTACTTTTCAAATATAATTCGTTTTTGAATATTCTAATTTAATTTCTAAAATGTTATTCAAATGGACAATTAATTATTATATGTAAAAAACGGTGAATGTTGCAGATCATTTACTGCACACCCTATTTGATATTTATTTTGGACAAATATCAAGAGGAATAGAATGAGAAGAAAGTGCGTATGTGTGTGTAGGGGAGGGGGTGATACATTTATTTTCTGAATCATCATTTCATCATTCACATAATTTGCCACTGTCAAAACTATGAGAAATTAATATTAAATATTGGATAGTTAATATTTTTTTTAAGACAATATCTTCATATTTTCTTTCAATTAAAAATTTTTAGCTTTCTTCTAGATAACGCATCTTTTTAAAAACCTAAGAATAAAAACTCAAAATATTTTATCAACTCAGATAAATGAAATTTGGTACATGATCTTGATATTAAAATTGTGATTTTGTCTCAAATTTGGGTTCCAATAAATTAGATGAAGACTGGTTTAAAAGACATTGGAGTTTTTTTCCCTTTCCTATTTTATGATTTGGATTCTGAAAATAAAAATCTGAGCTTTTGCGGCATTCACAGCCTTGTCAACGATCCCTGCTTTTTATTCGAGGAGAGGTGACATCGTTAGTAAGAAATATATGAAAAAGAACAGGAAAAAATCACCTGCGTTGTTTCTATTTACCGATGATCTGGAATTTTATGTTAGGAATTGATAATATACGGAACAACTAATTTAATGAACAAAAAAAAAATTTTTTTAAGGAGATTCAAACTATTAGTTTGAAACCTCTCAGCATAATAATGTTTTAGGTCTGAGTTTTCTAATTTTATTTTTAAAATTTGATCTTGATAGCGTAACAGAGATCATGGGCGCAGAAAAAAGATAAATTTAACATCGTCGCAACGTGCGTGAATGTATATTTAGTCATTAAGAAAATGAAAAGAACTGTTAATAAAATATAGTTAAAAATTTATTAAATCTAGACAAAAATTATAGGAAAATAAAATTGCTGTATTTGAAAAAATTATGTAATAGAATATAGTAAATAAAAATTATTAAATTATTACTAATTTTTTGAATTATGAATAAATATAAAAACGGATTTTGTGCAATAATATTCTCCACAGATGTTAAGGAAAATTTTTTTGCAATTACAATTTAAATTACAATATCTTGAAAAATGCTTTTTCATTCAGCACATATAAGTTAAAAATAATTACGTGCTAGATTTAGTAGCTCTGGATTCAAAGGCCTGTCAGCAGAGCGCTTTGAATATTTTTTTTCATCGGGTAATTTATAGGTACATGTTTATTATTATTTGTAAATGATATGCTTTTATCTGTAAACTTTTACGTCCTTTAATTTAGAGAGGCGAATTATTATTTTGATGATTATGTTGCGAATTGAAAATACAATCAGAGAGTTAGTTGATAAGCTCCTTAAGATTATTTTCCATCATGAATGACGTTTACGATGTACATCTTTGATGCAATATTATCATTGTTTTGTTCGTTTTATAAAATTGTATTAGTTTGAAATTTCCTTGTTTCAGTTCGATTCTTGCTGAGGTATTACTTTCTAGAAAATATGTCAATTCAGAGAGAAATTTTATAATAAATTAATTCATTTCATTCAACTAACTCTATAATACTTTTTAATGTTCAAAACAACATGAATATTATGCAGCGCAGAGTTTCTTGAAATACCAGTCACATGTACATGTACTATCAATGATATCTTACATTTTTCCGTGCGGCGCGATATTTACATAAGCATTTAAATGAATGTAAATTTGTGTTACTTTTAATATTTTATTTTAATCTTTAATATTCAAATATATTATGTAATAATTTTAATTTAATCGCCTTCTAAAAAAAATTATTTTTTATCAAAAGAATTTAGGCTTCATTTTAACTTTAACATCTGAGTTGCGCGGACCCTTACTTTCCAACGATGGCTCAAATAGGCGCCGAATTCAAACGCTGTATCAAAGAATTCCCTTAGAACTATGTAAGTTCAAAATACTTTCTTACGGCTTCTTTTACCGTTTTATTTTCTGCCTCTCTCTTCGGATTGTGTCTTCCCTTGGTCAAAATTCTTACAAAGGAAGTTTAATAAGGGCTAAAAATTGAATTCCATATATAATAATAAATGTAACTTAACAAT